>ML332268.1:0-52924 GCA_005239505.1 Nicotiana paniculata
ATACACCAACACCTCTAGCAATAACAATCTATAACGAGATAGCGGAAATCGATTAATAATTAGCAAGACTAACCATGGAGTAACCCTCTTAGGAATTCCATCAAACACCTAACATGTGAAGTAAATTACAAGGTTTAAAAATGGCAATTTCTTCTTCCCTCGCCCAAATTTTAACATGAGCTACCCAAATTGGTTCTTTAATATCACATACTACAACTTAGTCCCACATGCATGGCCTATTTCACTTTTTATTTTCAAGACCCAACCTATGTGTGTTTTACTCTTACACAAAAACTGAGAAATTTGGGAAATAGGGTGAAGACTTAAGTCTTTGAGTGAAGAAGATGACAATAACTTGATAATTTCCGGGCTTGAGTGATTTTGGAAAACCAAATTGGATGATGTTGAAACCTTCTCTCTCAAGAACTCTCTTCTTTTCTCTCTATTTTTGGTCATAAATTCGTTAAAAATGAAGGGAGGGGGTGTTTTACAAAACAAGGGGTCGGGTTTAAAATTTAAAAAAATAGGAGCCCGACACCAAAATGCGGCCGGGAATGCGATCGCATTCCTGCTATGCGGTCCGCATTCTGTGCCGCATAGTTGGCCTCCAAATGGGTCAAAAATGGGAACCATACTTCCCAGTTATGTGACCATTATGCAGTCCGCATACCTGTTATGCGATCGCATAGTGCGTCGCATAACCTCCCTCACAAAAACCATGGGGAAAGAATGCGACAACCATGTGGTCCGCATACCCAAAATGTGATCGCTTTCCGGGCCGCATAGTTGTCCTCAATTAGGACAGGCTACTGTCCAGGTATGCGACCACTATGCGGTCTGCATACCTGTTATGCGATCACATAGTGCGTCGCATAACGCGCAACTCCTGGAAAATTTAATCTTTCAAATTCTGGGATACTTTTTACTCAAAATAGGACCGTTTTAAGAATTTCTATAGTTATAACAGCATAGGGACCTATTCGGGCATTATTTTAGACATAGAAATTTTACTGGAAGACACAACGATCATGTGAATCACGTGTTGTGGTTGTTCCTGTTCGTCTTCCTGTTTGCATCCCTATCTCTGAAGTGACTTTTAGCTCGGTCACTCAAGAATAGTCGAAGATGACCCTCGTTAAACAGACTGGCCACCTCCTCCCTTACTTGTCTGTAGTCTTCGGTTCTATGACAATGGGTACCATGGTATTTGCATATTTGGTTAGGATTCCTTTGGGATGGATCGGTCTATAGGGGTCTGGTCCATCTGGTATCCTTGATTCTCCCAATGGATGATACAATACCTTATGCGTCGATGCGGAAGTTATACTCTAATAATCGTGGTGCTTTTGTGGGATCGACATGTTTATCGAAGCCACTTTTGCTCATGAGCCCTCGAGAGCTCTGTCTTCGATCATTCTTTCGATCATTTTGAATGAGATTACGTCCCGGGCCGCTCTTTCTACGATCTGTGTTATATGGTAGATACCGATCTCTGTTCGATCGGGGTTCTCTGTCGATGTCCCTTTGAACAATACCGACGGGCCTGTTTGGGTAGACAAAATCGGAAGGGGTCCCCAATTGATCATCCTCGACCCTAATCTTTGTCTGGTACCGATTATCCACATCGGCCCATGTCACCGTTGGATATTCAATTAAATTCTGCTTTAGCTGCCGTGATGCTACTGAACTCCGTTCGTTCAAACCTTGAGTAAAGGCTTGAACATCCCAATTATCTATGACCGGGTGTAGGTCCATGCGTTCCATCTGGAACCGAGGTACAAATTCCCTTAACATTTAGTTGTCTTTCTGTTTCACTTTAAAGAGGTCTGACTTCCTAGAGGTAACCTTTCTTGCTCCGGCGTGTGCCTTCACGAAGGAATCTGCAAGCATGGCGAAGGAATCGATGGAATTGGGTGGCAGATTGTTATACCATGTCATCACCCTTTCGATGGAGTTTCTCCAAATTTCTTCAGTAGAACGGATTCAATCTCATCATCTTCTAAGTCATTCCCCTTTATTGCGCATGTATAAGAAGTGACATGCTCATTAGGGTCGGTGGTCCCATTGTATTTGGGAATTTTCGGCATGTAGAATTTCTTCGGAATGGACTTAGGAGCCGCATGTGGGAGGAAAGGCTTCTGCATGAAATTCTACGAATCCAAACCCTTTAGAATCGGTGGTGCCCCCGGTATTTGGTCAACCAAGGAGTTGTATGTTTCTACTTTTTTGTCATTCGCCTCGATTTTCTTTTCACCTGATTCAATCCGTTTCGTGAGCTCCTCAGACATTTTCATAACGACGGGATTAGTCCCCGATTCATTGGCATTCGATCTCTCTGGTACAGGTTCGGCCCTATGAACAGCTTCTGGTGAGGGTGAGGGTTCGACCGCACTTGGTGTTAAGTGCTGATTTTGTAGTTGTGCTATAGTGGTTTGCTGAGCCTGAAGCATTTCAAATATCACTTGGAGGTTGACTCTACCGTCTTCTCTACCTTGCGTACCTCGACCACCTGATCAACCTTCCCTGCGTACGCTACCTTCGGGATCAGCGCCCAGATTTGCATTTAGGGCGATATGTGAACTGCCATCGACAGGATTTGCAATTGGTACTCCCTCGAGATCAGACTGAGGTACCTCGATCCCTGGGGCGGCTATTTTGTCGTTTCCCCGTGAAATTTGAGGCCGTTGTCACCGTGTGTGGGTGCTGTTTGTGAGTTTGACATGTTTATCCTGAAAACAAAAACACTTACAAGAACAAGTGTAAAGTAACTTGTGTTATCAGAATCAATATTAAGCAATCATTATTATCCTTAGCCCCACGGTGGGTGCCAAACTGTTTACCCTTAGGATTGGATAACAATTAAACTTATAATGTATTTTTAAGGACACGTGATTTCACCTATTACCAATTGATAAATATGAAGATTAGTATTAGAAATTAACAATAAGATAAAGCAAACCAGTGTTGAAACGTTATTCAGCCCTCGAGCTAGAATGCCCTCGAACTGGTCGATACCAAAACAATTAAGAAATAAGCAAGCTGATGAACAAGAGTATAAGCTAAAAAGAAAGTATTATATTGCTTTGATATGTGTGAACAATGTGTCTTACAAATGATTAGAACTCCCCTTTATATAGTAGAGAAATTCTACTTATGGTATAACTCTAATTACAAAAGGAAATCCCACAATTAGCTAATTAACCGTTCCTGATTTGATCTGTCTGAGATTTCTGCCATGATCTTCGATCAGTCACGGATACCTCGCCTTTCTGTTATTATGCTATCTTCGATCTTGCTCGATGTCTATCTCATTTGGTCTTGGTCGCTACTGGCCTCCATCTCGATAGGTACCTCGAATCCCAAACTCGGTACCTTGTCCTCGTGCTTTGGTCTGATCCACTACAGGACCAACCTTCGATGCAACTTCCTGGTCTCGGTTGAATAGCAAAATCGGATGGGCCGATTTTAACCGTATACAAGAATATTTTTAAAGGTTAACTAATAATGTCCAATTAGATATATAAATGTTAAAGTTTTAGTTAAAGCAATTGTTTTAGTGTGAAATTCTGAGTCCGGTACTGTTGGAGAGTAATCATCGTGGATGTTAGTTTATAGAGGTTTGTATATAAGATTTGATGGGAGGGAAAAGCTTATTATAGTTTATAAGTACTTTATATGGCTGAGCAGAAGATATTTCTGTCATTATACAAATTGCATGGGATACGCCCTTGAAAACCTAATTGGTTTGTTCTTCTGGTGCCACCTAATCTTCTCCCATTGTTTGGTACTATTTGTCATTCTCAATGTACAAGTGCATTCCCTAGTTTTTTTTTACCTTGGTTGATTCTTTTGACTATATGTGTTTGATGTGTATCTGTCACTGAACATATTTTACTATTAATATTCAGCTGTTTTTCCTACAACAGAGTGAAGCAAGGCTTCTAAGAATGAATGAGTTGGTTTTCAAATTTATATAATTAATTGGAACAATATATTTCCATGCCCTTGTTCATAAATAATCAATAGTACGTAATATACTTCAAAACCTGTTAATGTTACAAATCTATGAGAAATTAAAGTGTTTAAGCCATCATAGGAGAAATGGTAACATTTAAGCGCAAAACTATTTCGACACAAGCTCTTATTATAACATTACAGAACTAGGGAATGCACATGAGTAAGAGAAACTACGTATATATATTTACACATTGTAATTGAAGAAAGTTCAAAAGTAGCATGCAAGAGAAAGATGCGTAGGCAGCATTAAAGCTGAAAACAACAGGGAAAATCAATCAGCGAGATGAACAAGGCAAAGGATGCCAATTATCAGCAAGAAGCATGGCTTTGTCACGAGAAGAAGTGGATATCTGTTGAAGTATAACATACTTGACGTGATCAGCTGCTGTCTCACCAGCACGAGTGGCAAGTTCCAAATACACCACAGCTTTCATCATGTTACCTTCCTGCTCAAGGAACAACCAGAGTGATGATAAGTTCATAGACAAGCGAAAGATATAAAAGGGAAAGAAGAGGTAGGTAGAGGTTTTCAGGTCCTTTTCCTATATGAACCATTTGGCGATACAGACAACATTTTTTCCATGGACCTATTCATCCTCTGTTTAGTTATATGTGAAGGTATTTGACCGAGCACATAGTTTAAGAAAGAAGATAAGATTTTCAAAACTTATGGCCTTAAAAATGCCATCGCAGTTTTGTGCCTATAAAATCATGTCAGTAAGGGTAAAATGGGAGATCTAAAGTTAAATTGTTTCGTTATCATTCTTTTTGGAACATAAAAGAGTGTAACATAAAATGGCACAGAGGGAGTATTGTTTTTCACAATCTAGTCATAAAGAAGTTGGGAAGGGTTGGAGTAGTGTAGTGGGAGAATTTATGTAGGCTCTACTTACAGAAAATAGACCAAGTCCATGCTCAAACTGGGCTTTGCTATGACCTCGATCAGCTGCTCTTTTCATCCATTTCCTTGCTAATTTATGAGACTGCGATAGACCTTCTCCCACTGAGTAGCATATTGCAGTGTTATACATGGCACGGACATATCCACCTTCCGCTGCCTTCAGATACCACCTTGCCTGCACTTCAAAAAGAGAAAACACTTTCAGAAGCAAAGTTATCATAGGAACAACCCAGTCATCTGTATAGAAAGCCAAAAGACAAATAACATTTTGTTCGACCATAATGGTGAATTTGAATTTTTAAGTACAAATTCAGGACAACTTTTTCACAACTCTTCTTTTTGTTTTTGGCAGGCAATGTTGTCATAATTCCAAATTGTGAAATTTCAGAACCTCAGAGTATGATTTGATCTAGAACTTGAATAATATTGACCCAAAGTGATATTGGACCTACGTATATGTTCTTCCTACATGCATGGCAAGATAAAATTCAGTGACCTACATGGTGTTTTCAGTATGCATGGCAAGATAGACGAACCCTTAAACAGGGAAGACCTCCCTTATTTATTTTTGTCGGTGAAATTAAATGGTCACAAAAACAACTGGTCTCAATCCAAACTAGTTGAGTCTGCTCTGTGAAGTTAATGGTTAAACAAGTATAATTTTCATACCGCTTCCTTAAGATCCCTACTCGGGCCACGACCTTTATGTAAACAAAGGGCAAGCTGGTACTGAGCTCGAACATAGCCTGCAATAGAAGCTTTGTACAGCCATTTGATAGCCTCCTCAATGTCTGGTGGATTAGCTGCATAGAGTATAAAGAGATCATTACTACATAGAGATACAATAACCAGAGTAATGAAAGTCAAATCTGAAAGTTGTAAAACAAATGCTTCCATTTGTGGTCAGTAAGCTTGACAGAGAACTATGCTACTGCAAACCAAACGCAAAGTTGTGGGAGCTCTCGGCGATGAAATGACTTCACATGCGTATGTGGACTTCTAATTCTATTAAGTAGCATTCACCATAAGTTGATGCATAACAGTAAACCACCAAAAACTGCTGGTAGTGAGCAGAGCCTACTCTGGTTCACTGACACAATCACCAGAGGAATAATAACAGAAAAGGACAAAAATTATCGTAAAATGTGTTGCTGACTTGCTGCCTTCAACTTCTCCAGAATAAGTTCTGCAGACTGCAGAGGCCTTCCAACAATCCACTTCCCCACCCTTGCATTTAATGGTTCTCTAGCAAAAGGGTAAACTTCACAATTTTCAGGTGTTGGAAGGGGAACTTCAACCAATTAAATAGTAGGAGGGGCTCCACATAACCTCTCCCAACTTCTAGTACTACTTCTTACTTCCCCCTTAAACGTTATTCTTTCTTTCATTACCCTTAAACGTTATTCTTTCTTTCATTACAACGCATTTTGCAGCTAAATCTTCTGTAATATAGCTCTCTCAACCCCTCTTAATGTGATTGCTCCAATAACTTGACATTGTAACACTTTCTTGCACAACTCTGCTATCAACGGCTCTCAGGCCAAAGCCATCAAGTCATGCCAGTTTTGCACAACTTGCTGTCAACAGATTGGTGTGAAAATGATGGGATTGTGGCTGGAGGGCTTGGCAAAAGTAGAAGTTTTTTGTTAGCTGGTGGCTTGTGGTTGTAAACCGGCAGTGCCTGCGATGACGTTTGCTCCATAATTGGTATGAAAGAGCTCGCTTAAGGGTAATAGGAAGTGATACCTTTCTCCAAAAGAGATCCCAAAACAGTCCTGGTCTTATTTTATTGCTTTTCTTTTTCAGAAAGGATATCAGGGAGACTGCAGGGATAAGATGCTGTAAAGGAAGTTAAAGGGAGAAAAGTGCCGACCTCACCCTCCTGAAACAACTAAAGCACCACTAGTTCAATAAAGACCGAGTGAGCAAGAAGAAATATGAACAACTTGAATTATCTCACCCTCCTACACCTAACTTTCTCAATTGGACAGCCCGCTCAGTTGGTGATAATGATTAGATAGGGAATCACAACAAGATTTTAGAGAAATACTAAGTCCATATCAGTGAACGAAAGTACACTAGCGAAAACAAGAGAGAGCTATACCAATAACTATCAAGAAGCAAAAAATAAATCAAGCAAAATCTGAAGCACAAATTACTAACTCTTCATGCTGAATGAGAATCACAAAGAGACAAAGAATAGGAAGCAAAAGCATGATCTTTGGTTACTAAACACTGTGATTGGTGAACCAAGCCCGCTATTAGTAATTTATTCATACAATTAAGGCTGCTAAATCTCATCCATGCCAAAGAAACTTGTGCTCATTTTGATACAAAAATCTACAATCTTTCTTTCTTTCTTTTTTGTTGGGACAAGTAAGCTATTCATTTCACTGATTGCACCAAGAAGGTGCCAAATTTGTAAACTATGTAATACTGTTAATTTACATGTCTTTTGTCCATCAGGCGTATTCTCCCAAGAACTTGGCGGTTTGAAGTACTTTCAGTTCATCAAGAGGATCTTCCTCCCAATTTGAAATTTAGTTTTTTAACAGAAAGCTCAAACCTTGGCGACTATCATAAACTATGACAACTGTCACGACTATAAATATTTCTTGTGATTATGACAGGCAGGGGCATAGCTACCTTTGGTGAAGGGGATTCAATTGAATCTCCTTCAACAGAAAATTACACTGTGCAAAAAGGGTAAATTCTTAGGTGTGACAATTTAACATTTCATTGAATCCAATTTCTGTCTCCACCACTGATGACAGGGCCATACCCCTGGATCTCTCCTTCACATAGCAAGATAGTTCCTTTTTATTTTCTCTTTTTTTTTAAACATAGCAAGATACTCCCTCCGTTCCAATCTATGTGAACTTGTTTGACTGGGCACGAGGTTTAAGAAAAAATGAAAGACTTCTGAAATTAGTAGTCTTAAAAGAATCAAAAAGGTAGCTAGAGTATTGAAACGGACCCAAAAAAAAATAAGTTCGAACGGAACAGAAGGGGGCAGTTAATATTCCATATTAAGCATGAAATGTAAGTTAGTTACCTTGCAAGAGGGAAATGCCCAAGTTACACTGACCAGCAGGGTCACCAAGTACAGCAGCCTTTCTATAAAAAGCAACCCCTTGTTCCCTTCTTCCCATTTCCCAATAAAGCAAGCCAGCATCAACCATAGCCAAAGTGGACCCACGAGCCGCACCTTCAAGGAAGGAGTCAAGTGCCTTATTCAAGTTAACCTCAACCCCACCACGCCCACGCTTGAAATTCTTACCATATTTGAGAAACAACATGGCTTCTCTTAAGGGTCTAAGTGCATCACACCAAGACTTGCATACCTGTGAAGCAGCACGTAAATTTGGGAAAGTGAAAGTGGCAGCTATTTTCAATAACACGTCGTTAGGAAGTTGTGAGAAATTATCTGAGGAATATTCTTGATTTAATGATGAAATTGGATTGAATTGGGGATTATGGTTTGTGGGGTTGTCTTTACTTTCGGGTGGTGTTTTTGACATGAATGAAAAGGCGGTGAAACGAAGACCACTGTCCGATTTGTATGGCCATGTTCTTTGATTCATCATCTGGTATTCTGTGGTCCCTGCAGCTGCCATTGAAATGAGTAAGCCCTAAATAAGAATTCGAGTTTGTGAACCCCAATTCTATTGAAATCAGAATGAAAGGGAGCTGTCGAAGAATTAAAGAAATGGTGGCAGGAGAGAGGTTGAGGGGTATCAGATTCTTGAAAATGGGAAGGGAAGAGGAGAAAAGGAAAAGACAAACGTTGGAGTATGTTTAGCTGGTTGAATAAATTAAAGAGAACATAACTCTTTGATTGGCTTAATAATTAATTTGGTATTAAGTAAAAACAACATTTACAACAAATACTGTTTACATTATATATTAATGTATGTAACAAACTCAGCATCATCATTATGTAAATTTCCAATAATAATGTCTAGCAACAATTATGTGACCCAAACAAGTCGTAGGAATAAGAGGTTGGAAGTTAGGGGTGTAGGAGGGAGCCGTGTAGTGGGTTTTGTGGGAAACGCGTTGTCAGGTGTAATGTCATCTGATGTTCTCACGAAATTTACGTGCACATATGATAAGCAACTAAACTATTCAGGTGTAATGTCATCTTTTTCTGTCTATTTTCTCCCCCCTTCTTTCTTTCTTTTCGGTTTTGTCTGCGTGTGGAAGTTGTGACCGATGTTCTCAATTTAAGGAAAAGATAAATTAGAAGAGATGCAGAGGATGACTATTACCTTCTAGGTAGAGAAAAAGAGAACTATGTATACATAGAGGTGAATCTCAATGTTTAGAGTTACAGCTTGTTTGGATGGTTGTTATGTATTGTTTTATTAAAATATCATTTTGTATTATATATGTGAGCACTTAATTTCTGCCCTACAGAAAATATTCTTACAAAATTCACAAAAATAATTTTTTCCTATTTGTTTTTGAATTTCTAGAATTTTAAGATTTTTTTCTTTTAAATTGATTGTATGCATTTAGTTGCATTTTCATGCATGTTTAATATTTTAAAATCATAGAAAAATCATAAAAATATATCACAATTTTCATTTCATGCCATCTTAGGTTTAATTTGCATTCTAGGAATTAATTACTCTTTAATTGTTAGATTAATACATGAAAGTCACAAAAATATACATTAACATTAATCTATTAGCCTAATTAATTAGTTAAAATGTTAATTAGGTATTTTTGCAAAATAAATTCAATTAGTAGTAATGTGGCCATTTTTGAAAGAACAGATTTGCCTTTTGTTTCAAATTGGCACAATTTTAGGGCCCAAAATTCCAGGCCCAACTGGATACCCCCATTAAAACTTCACCTTCCCAAAACCCTAGAGGGGGCCTAAGACCTAATTTCAACAGTCATCCTCCCAAAATGGAGACTCTTCATCAAGCTCTCTAAGAAAAAGCATGTCGAGCTCCCTTCCTCTTCTTCTTTCTCACCACACCATCTTCTTCCTAAAAATACCTCAATTAAATAACCTGCTCTACTCCACCTAAAATACACTATTTAACACCCCAAAATACAGCTGCAACCTCAGCCCTTTTTTACCTCAAATTCCATCCCAAAAAGAACCCCAAAATCCCACAAAAAAAGTCCCAAAACAGCCCAGTTTCCACCCCCAAAATACGACATAAAAAATAGCTGTGACAGCTCTGACGACTCTGCTGGGGATCGAACCCAGAATCTCTGGTTCAGGGTTCAAGAATTCGAGCTTTTTAATGTGATTTTTACTTGGCTTTATTGATTGTGATATTACTGTATTTGTGGGCGTAATGTACTAATTGTTGTTCATTACTGCTTTGATATTATTTAACTATATTAAACTGTCTTCTTACGCCTCCCTTCATAGTCTTCTAAAAATATGGTGCACACATACGCGTGACCCACTTTTCTGTTAAAGGTCACACCAAACAGAACGAGGATGGATCAGCCATTAGGCCGGGTAGACTTTCGTGCTCCCGGTACGTCGCTCTCACCTCGGTTCAAGTTGTCCACTTGGGTAAGCCATGTCTAAAACACACCCCCATGTTTAACCCTAGAATAACATAGCCACATGCTGGATCCCTAGTAGGTACATTTATTTGTATCACGTGCATTTGACTTAGGGGACTCAACACAAGTGTTGGGTCCATCTAGAACAGGTGTTCCCAAATTAAAAGACTATCCTGATACATCTTATGTGCTAATTGCGCATTTATTTGTTTCGGCTTGCATGTTGACTGGCTTTTAGAATAAATATAAAAAAAAAAAGAGCAGAAGTGAGAGGTAGGAGAGAGAAAATTCGTCCGATTTCCCAAAAATCCCGACATATGTCTCGAAACTCTGCCGAAAATTTCGAAAAAAAAGAAAAGAAAGGGTCATTTCAAAATGAACCAAAAATCTCAAGTGCCACATTTTCCCTGTTTAGTCAAAACTGACCGAACTACGCGGGTCTGATTCACACCAGATGTGAGATACGTACGCAAACTTCATCGGTTCCGATCCCAATTTTTCAAAAAAAAAAAAAAAAAACAGATCAGAAAACAGAAAAAAAAATTCCTTTTCTTCTTTAGAAATCTTCTTTCGCAATATAAAACTAAAAAGTTGAAGTCCAAAAATATTTTTGATGTTCTTCGAGAAGTTCATTTTTGAAAATTATAAAGAAAACTCGGAATAATTGAAATATTTTTCTTTGTAGAAGTCTTTCAAAAAAAAAAAGGAAGTATAACAAATCCAATCAAATACAAAAATAATAAATATTTTCTAACCTTTTTAAAAGTCTTTTTCTCAAATAATGCAAAAAATAAAAAATAAAAAATCCAAAAAGATATTCTCTTTTTTCTTTAGAAGTCTTTATTTAAAACAAATTCAAAAAGAAATCAGAAACAAAAGTCCAAAAATATTTCCTTTCTTCTTTAGAAGTTTTTCTTTCAAAAATTCAAAAAAAAAAAAAAAACAAATCAAATTCCAAAAATATTTTCTTTTTTCTTTAGAAGTCTTTCTTAAAAAAATGATAATAATAAAATTCAAAACCAAAACCCATACCAATGAATCCAAAAATATTTTCTTTCTTCTTTTAAAGCCTTTCTTTCAAAAATTAAAAAAAAAAAAAATATGTCTGAGTTTTATAAAAGTAAAATAAAAGAAGAGTAGCTTATTTACTCCATTCTCAATCTTTCCGAACTACACGAGATCTGATTCATGCGGCATCATGATACGTAGGCAATCCTTATCGGATTCGATCATAGCCATAAACGAACTGAGTGAAAAGAAAAAGAAGAGTGACAAAAAATAACTGAGAAAAACAAAGAGCAAAAATAACAAAAAGAGAAAGAAAAAGAAATCGAGATGTGAAAAATTCAAAAAAAAAATGAAGAGGGAGATATGAAATGGAAATGCTAGAGGTAGAGAATGGAAAGGGACATTTAAAGGCCGAGATGAAACATGCAACCGTTCAAACACATGGTAGAAGTGTTTAATTACTAGGTGCATTGCATCCCAACATACGATTTCCTATATGTTAAATGTCTCAAAACTAACAAGGTTGTTGAGTGTGCAAATTAGCCAGGTTTTGGTGCTTGGTTTTGTTGGTAGTCTAGCCTCACATCCTTCACAAGATCCAAAGGCAGAGATGGCCTACGCAATCAATCTACCAATCATCGGTCCTGAGGATAGCCCAACATTGGCTATTCCGCAGCCAGAATCAATAACTGCTGAAGAAAATAGAATGTTGCGTCTCCGCATGTTAAAAATGTGGGACGCCTAGTCTAATGGTAGGGAACCGCCAAGTGCAATCCAGGGTTCCCTGAGTTGATCCCGAGATCAGGTGGGCTTACCAACATCCTTGTGCCCAACCCACTCATTCCATGCGGGCACCCTCTAATGCCGTCTAATGGCCTCGGAATGCCTTCTGTGGATCACCCCCAGGCGCCGGATTCAAGGGCACCGCTAGCAATGTTCGCTGCACCACCGGTTTCCACTGCAACAAAGCCAACAATGCCCAGACCATGCTTCGAGCCTTCAACTTTCACTTTACAAGGCCCGCAACTTTAACTAGACATAACTCATGTTAAACCAAACTCTTACCCTCTGCAATATGAGTCTCCTATGGGTCGGGAAAGAACAATGAGAAACCTCGAGCAAGAGGAAATGGACTGAAAGATGAGAAGAGTTGCTAATGGCCTTTTTCGGAGAAAGCCTCACCGGAATTGCTTCTGAATGGTATATGGATCATGAGATTACCCATTGGCATGTATGAGATGATTTGGCCCGAGACTTTGTCCGCCAGTTCCAGTATAATGTGGATCTCGCTCCCGACAGGAACTATTTGTCCAATTTGAAAAAGAAAACTGCGGAAAGCTTTCGTGAATATGCTGTCAAATGACGTGAGCAAGCTGCCAGGGTAAAGCCTCCAATGGACGAAGCAAAAATGGTTACGGTCTTCCTATAGGCCCAATAGGCGGACTACTTCCAGAACATGATGTCTGCTATGGGTAGACCGTTCGCTAAAGCTTTCAAAATTGGGGAGATGGTAAAAAATGGTTTGAAAACGAGCTGAATCTTGATTCAAATTTCTTTTAAGGCTGCATCACAGGCCGTTCAAAATGGTTCGGGGGGTTTGATGAACAGAAACAAGACAGAAGAGGGAGACAAGATGGCTTCGAGCTCGAAGGGGGCCTGCAGGGCTTTCAACCAATCATATATGCTTCCTAAGGTCCCACAACACTATTATCCTTATCAAGATGATGCTTCTTATGCCGTGGAACCACCTCCCTATGCGGTGATGGACGTGCAATCTTACACGCGACCACAACGTTATACCCAAAATCGAGCTTCACCTCACAGAAATGCCCATCCTTACCAAGCCTTGTATAATCCCCAACCAAATGTTCCCCAATACAATCATTTCCCAAGAGAGCCCCTCTGAAGGAGTCAGTTCACCCCAATTGGTGAATCATATTCAAGTTTATTTTATAAGCTAATCAGGCTGGGTCTGCTACAACCAGTGGCCCCGAACCGGCCAAACCTCGAGTCCCCCTTACACTGAGTTGATGCTAGATGTGAATACCGCTCAGGAGCAGTGGGTCATCACACTGAAGATTGTTGGACCCTTAAAAGAGCAGTGGAAGCCCTTATCGAGGTCCAGGCAATAGTACTTTGGGATAAAGATGACCCTAATACAATGAACAATCCCATGCCTGCTCACACTGGGCCAATAGTCAGAATTATTTGTGAATATGAGGAATTTGATCTGGAACTGAAGGCCATTGCAGCCATTGCCGAGACAGAAGAAAAGCCAAAAAAACGGTCGCCGTGCCTGAAAGTTCCCCCCATCGGATGGGAGTCTCGGTAGCCAATCTTGCTATCATTTTTGCGTTCGGATTATCTCAGGGTGTGATCCGGATATTTTACTTTATTGTCTTACTTTCCGATGTAAATTCTTCTAACTTTAAACTTAAAAAAAATCAAATGGAGTTAATATTTCATTTTCAGGAATGTCTCTTTTCTTATTGTACTTTCAGTTCTGTTAAATGCAGATTTCAATAACATGACATGCTTGCGGACTTCATGCCCAGATCCTAAAATGCTGTCAGACTTCGAAATAATGAATCAAGAATGAGGATGTAATGAAGATATATTTAAGGAAATAAAACAAAGAATCAGAACAACCAAAGGAAAATTGGTTCAGATTGGAAAGGCTCATATATTTCAACAAGAGTATTACCAAAATAGAGCGTTGTATTTGGGACACATCGAAGAAAATGTCCCTGAAACAACTGTCAACGCATGCGCAGTCAAAAAGTACTATGTTTGATCTTCCATATAGTATAATGTTCTCCGGTTGGGTTGACGAAGGCTTTCATTCTCGCTACCCAAACACCATTACCCCTTTTGCCAACCCTTTGAGCCGGTTACCTTCCTTGATTACCCTCTTTGGAACCTGAAAGTGTTATTGAAAAAAAAGGAAAAGAAAAAGAAAAAAAAAGAAGAAAAAAAACAACAAAAAAAGAGACAAAAAGAAAATGAAATGAAAAAAGGAGAACAAGGAAAGGAAAAGAAGGAGAAAACAAAACAAAACAGAGAAAAAAAATCAACAAAAACAAAAACAAAAACAAAAGATTCCTGAACTACGTTCGACTTGATTCCAAAAGGATACGTAGGCAGCCTCTATCCTAGGTTCAGTCACACCAAAATAAACATCCAAATTCCCCCAAAAATGTGAAAATGGGGCAGAAGTTATAATGGTTCGGCGATGTTTTCGCCTGGAAGGTTCCAAATTTGTAATTCAATCCAAATTATTTTTACCCCAAATCATGTTCATGTCCTTTCGATCAATCGGTAAAGATGTCCAAAATTGAAGGATATAGTTACTTGGATCTGATACAACCAAATGAGGAGAAGTAAAATGAGAGAGTCTTATTGGTGAAAACCTACACAGACACCGTAAGGCGACGGTAAGCAGAGAAACTGAAAATGAGAGTCTTGTTAGTGAAAACTCACAAAGAGCACTATAAGGTGACAGTGAGAAGAGAAATGAGAGAGGTTAGCTGGTGAAAACCCGCAAAGGGCACCGTTGATTGAAAAAGAGGATCATCGGTCACTGACATTGACACAATCATGGGCAAGGTTTCTCGGTTTGGATGCATAAGTTGTGATGAATTTCTGAGAGTCGGACGGTTTACACGGATCAGGCATCCAGTCCAAGAGGCATGTCATGTTCATTGAAGTCTGCATGTACTCCAGATTCGTCCTTCTTTCCTTTCCCCGAAAGAGATACCTCTTGTCTAAATTCATTTGTCCATTCCATTATTTGTTTTTTCTTTCAATCCTTTTCGGTCTAATTCTATGCCGAAACTGAGACAAAGAAAGGATGGCAAGTCTGATTTATAGGGTTCTCATTTGATACGAGCTAGTATGCAAAAGGCACCTGGCCTCGCCAGGGGCATCAAGTCGACTTCGACTAGCTATGGCGGTCGATGCTTCGAAATCAAAACTCTTGGAAGGAGAAAATCAAATTGAAGTGTCTATAAAGGAAAATGAAGTTGAAAAGTTTGAGCCCCACGTGGCTAACCGTCTCGGCGAAGATTTGAAAAGCCAAGGTACCCCCAAATGCTCTGAAATTAATTTTGGAAGAAAGAATCCATAAATGAAATGCCTATGAAGGCGAAATAAAGTTGGAAAAAGTTAAGTCCCACGCAACTAGTCGCTGCAACAAAGTTTGAGGAGCCAAAAGTTCCCCAATGCTCCGAAGAAAAGAAAAAAAAAAGAAGAAAAAAAAATAAGTCAGAAGTGAAAGGCCTACAAAGGTAAATTAAAGTTCAAAAGGTTGAGTCCCACGCGACCAACTGCCACGGCAAAGTCTTGAAAAGCTAGAGGTTCTCTAGGGTCAGAATTGCAACCAATATTTAGGAAATAACCAGTTGTAGATGAAAGGACCGAGATCAAGTGGCTGAAAAAATCAAGGCCACAAAACCAACCACCATTTCAAACTGACAAATTTTTCTTTGTTTGAAAAAACAGGAAACGGGTGCAACCCAAAAAGTAGGTGCAACCAAAAAGGAAATTGCGCAAGGGCTAGAAGTAGCTTTGCAGCAACCACCCAAAAAGAGAAGTATCCTCCGAAATTCTTTCCCGCATTTACTCATTCTTTGAAATAAAAAATGATGATGAAAATGAAAAAAGAAAAAAAAAACAAAACAAACAAAAAAAAGAGAAAAAAAATAAAGAAATTTCAAAATCATGGCAATATAGGATCTCCAATCCCTAGATGATTTTATTTTAGACATAGGGTCTTCACTTACAAGTCGCTTTGCCAACATAGGGTCTCCACTCCCTAGTTGATGTCGACATAACTCGATGCCAACATAGGGTCACCACTCCCTGTTGATGCCAGCATAACCTGATGCCAACATAGGGTCTTCACTCCCTAGTTGATGCCGACATAACTCGATGCCAACATAGGGTCACCACTCCCTAGTTGTTGCCAACATAAGCTGATGCAATCATAACCTGATGCCAACATAGTGTCTCCACTCCCTAGTTGATACCAACATATGGTCTCCATTTCTTGATTCCAGCATAACCTGATGCCAGCATAACCTGATACCAACATAGGGTCTCCACTCCCTAGTTGATGCCAACATAGGGTGTCCATTCCCTAGTTGATGTCAGCATAACCTGATGCCAACATAGGGTCTCCACTCCCTAGTTGATAATTTTCCAAAATAGGGTCTCCACTCCCTAGTTGATGCTGGAATAACCTGATGCCAACATACGGTCTCCACTCCCAAGTCGCTTTGCCAACATAGGGTCTCCACTTCCTAGTTGATGCCGACATAACTCGATGCCAACATAGGGTCACCACTCCCTGTTGATGCCAGCATAACCTGATGCCAACATAGGGTCTTCACTCCCTAGTTAATGCCAACATAGGGTGTCCATTCCCTAGTTGATGCCAACATAGGGTCACCACTCCCTCGTTGATGCTATCATAACCTGATGCCAGCATAACCTGATGCCAACAAAGGATCTCCACTCTCTAGTTGATGCCAGCCTAACTTGATGTCAGCATAACCTGATGCCAATATAGGGTCTCCACTCCCTAGTTGATGATTTTCCAAAATAGGGTCTCCACTCCCTAGTTGATGATTTTCCAAAATAGGGTCTCCACTCCCTAGTTGATGATGGCATAACCTGATGCCAATATAGGGTCTTCACTCCCTAGTTGATGCCAACATAGGGTCTCCACTCCCTAGTTTATGCCAGCATAACCTAATGCCAGCATAGGGTCTCCCTCCCTAATTGATGATTTTCCAACATAGGGTCTCCATTCCCTAGTTGATGCCAGCATAACCTGATTATTTTCCAACATAGGGTCTCCACTCCCTAGTTGATGCCAGCATAACCTGATGCCAACATGGGGTCTCCACTCCCTAGTTTATGATTTTCCAACATAGGGTCTCCACTCCCTAGTTGATAATTTTCCAACATAGGGTCTCCACTCCCTAGTTGATGCCAGCATAACCTGATGCTAACATAGGGTCTCCACTTCCTAGTTGATGCCAACATAGGGTCTCCACTCCCTAGTTGATGCCAGCATAACCTGATGCTAACATAGGGTCTCCACTTCCTAGTTGATGCCAACATATGGTCTCCACTCCCTAGTTGATGCCAACATAACCTGATGCCAAATAGGGTCTCCACTCCCTCGTTGATGACTTTCCAACATAGGGTCTCCAATCCCTAGTTGATTTTATTTTAGACATAGTGTCTCCACTCCTAGTCTACGTTTCCTCCATGTACACCACTCCTGCCTTTTTTATCGCTTTCAATAATGAAGTAGTATATAATTTCGTTACAATAACTTACGAAATTTTTCTAGTGAAAACTGGGGCAGAAAAATTATGTTTGTTTGTTTTGATGCCTGAGCAGGTTATACCTCAAGGCACAGGGTTCAAGATGACCAAAAGAAGAAGTCTCAATCTAGAATAATAGAAAAGAATAAAAAAGAAAGAGTTGAACCCAAAGTACAGAAGCGGAAAAGATGGGGACTGTTCAAGACAAGATTGAAGTCACAAGCTTTGCATGTCTCGTCTTGATCCGAAAAAGCTGAAGAATATTGAACCAGCACCTGTAGCTAATAAGCATCAAGATCCAGATCAGAGTCTGCATAAAGAACCAGCCAAGACTCAAGATCAAGCTTCAGAAGATTTATAGATAGCAATCTTGTAACTCGTAGCTGAAAGGCTTAGTTAGTTTTCTTCATTTTGACTTTGGTGTAATAAGGAGCTCAGCAGCAACAACAACAGTGAAATCACAGCTTTCCAGTAGTCCCAGCCACCAAAACTTCCTGAACTACACTGACATGATTCCTTTATATCCAAGGATATGTAGGCAACCTCCGAAGCAAGGTTCGGTCAAACTTTTACAAAATGATTCTTATGGAGTGTCAAACGGGCAAAAACTCCCATATTTGCTCACTTTATCTTTTTTCGAAGACTCTTCATGTTCTCGAGCAAAGAGGGGCAGCTGTGAGCACCTAACTTTTGCCCTACAGAAACATTCCTACAAAATCCACAAAAATAGTTTTTTCCTATTTGTTTTTGAATTTTTAGAATTTTAGGATTTTTTCTTTTAAATTGATTGTATGCATTTAGTTGCATTTTCATGCATGTTTAATATTTTAAAATCATATAAATTTTCACATTTTTCATTGCATGCCATCTTAAGTTTAATTTGCATTCTAGGAATTAATTACTCTTTAATTGTTAGATTAATACATGAAAGTCACAAAAAATATACATTAACGTTAATCAATTAGTCTAATCAATTAGTTAAAATTCTAATTAGGTCTTTTTGCAAAATAAATTCAATTAGTAGTATTGTGGCCATTTTTGAAAGAACAAATTTGCCTTTTGTTTCAAATTGGCCCAATTTTAGGGCCCAAAATCCCAGGCCCAACCGGATTCCCCCTTTAAAACACCACCTTCCCAAAACCCTAAAGGTGACCTAGGACCTAATTTCAGCAACCACCCTCCCAAAAATGGAGACTCTCTCTCAAGCTCTCTAAGAAAAAGCCTGTCGAGCTCCCTTCCTCTTCTTCTTTCTCACCACACCATCTTCTTCCTAGAATTACCTCCATTAAATAATCTGATCTCCTCCCCCTAAAATACACTATTTAACACCCCAAAATACAGCTGCAACCTTAGCCATTTCTTACCTCAAATCCCATCCCAAAAATAGCCCCCAAAATCCCACAAAGAAGTCCCAAAACAGCCCAGTTTCCACCCTCAAAATACGACAGAAAAATAGTTGTGACAGTATGTATTGTATTTTATTGTATTGTAACATTTGATGAATACAATGTTTGGATATATTGTATCGTTTGCCGTCGTTTCATGATATCACTCACAAGCAATATGAAGAATAAACTTGCAATATTATAAAGAAAAATTATGATATAGGGTAAATTTTTTATATAAAAGGTAGTATAAATGATAAAATAAAATTATTTAACAATAATTAAGGGTGATATTGAGTGAAAAAGACTAGGTAACGACGCGACCACACCAAATCGATCGTTACATAAAGTGGCACATTTCATTGTTACGTAACGACAAAATTAACGATACGATACAATAAAATTTAAGTAACAATCAAAACAAACATCGTATTTAAAGTAACAATACGATATGATACAACAAGTAGCAACCATCCAAACAAGTTTTTAATTGATTTAAAACGGATGCAGTTTGTGCGTGTCACGACCCAAAATTCCTCCGAATGAGTCATGATGACACCTATTCTCTAAAGCTAGGTAAGCCTAACACATGCCGAAATGATAACAGGACTTACTAAATAACTATTAATCATGAAACAGATAATTCTAAATAAACCAATAGTCTCAACATGATACAATATCCCAAAATCGGTAGTACAAGTCATAAGCCCTTCTAGGAGTAATTATACATAATTAATACATCACTGTTCCGGAATAGAAGGAAACAATAGAAATAAATACAATAAAGGGTGACTTTGGAGCATGTTGTGCCTTGAAGTCTCCAGCCACACCAAGCATAAGTCTGCAAAAAATAAATATACAGAAGTGTAGCATGAGTATACCACGATGGTACCCAGTAAGTATAAAGCCTAACCTCGGTAGAGTAGTGACGATGTCAAGTCAAGACACCCACTGGACATGTAAACCTGTGCAGGATATGATATAAAGCTAACAAGGAAGGAATATCAAAGTAATGCCAATAGCAGACAAAAATCATATTACAAACGGTAGTAACGATAAGGGAAACACGAATGGAAACGAGTAATAACCAAGTAATTAAGCAACAACCTAGTTGGGGTATGAATGAAGTATAAATGTGCTCAAGTAGGAAAAACGATGTCAACTCAACCAATCAAATCATTTCTAGTACACAATTTCCACAATCCCACTTCTCGTAATCTCATAGCATAAATCACAACTTCCAAACCTTTAACATACATGGCACCATGTGGCCACATCTTTCCATCTCACTTGGCACGAAAAAATCCACGTGCTACTCGATATATAATATTTGTGTCAAATGCTAATTAGTATATTCAAGAGATTTTATTTATATATCATAAAGTAAAATTACAGTTTCTAGACTTAGGAAATCAATGAGAAAGATGAGTTTATTTTAGAAATCATTTCGGTGAAAAAAAAGAAACAAGTTCAAATAAATACAGTATCGAATAAGCTATTGAATTTAATAAAGAATTTATTAAATTAAAACCTAAACACAATCCTTTTTTAAGTAAAATAAAAACAGCAGACAATATAGGAGATTAAGTTGAGAAATCAATTGAAATAAAATATGAAACCTATTAGAGATAGTAAGTTCCGAATAAAATGGCGAGTTTCAACTTAAAAGTCACACAAGGTAGCTTGATATAATTCATTTATTTAAAATCGCTATACTACTAACAACTCAGCAGGACATGAGATAATAACTCAACGTAGTAAATTCACCTTAAAAATTAATTCACCAGAATAATAGCATTAGGAAAAGAACTCAGGAAATAATGGCAAGGCAATAAGTCAATGACATTAACTCAATCCTCGGAAAACAGTGAAAAAACGGAAATACAAATTCTCAGAGTCTCGTACAAAAGAACTGAAGCCAATACAATAAAACGGGGAATACAAAACACAAAATATGTTGCGGCGCAACCTGATCCCCCCACATAATATCAATATCATTAATTCACCCTTATTTCACCATATCAATTCACCCTTATTTCATCTGTTGCGGCGTGCAACCTGATCCCACCGTATAGTATCAATATCATGATAATAAATAAAATATGTTGCGACGCACAATCCGATTCCACCGTATAATATCAGTATCATGAGTCACTGTTATTTAACCATAACAACACACCCTTATTTCACATGTCGCGGCGTGAAACCCGATCCCACCGTACAATAACAATATCACAATATAAATATCCTCCCTTATTTCACCACCTCCCTTATTTCACCTTTTGCAACGTCCAACCCAATCCCCCGTACAATAATTTAAATCAAAAGCAAATATTCAATAACTCCATTTACAAGAATTTCTACAATCAAGGGTTTCAGTATACCACAACAAAGGAACCACGTAAAAACCGAAGGTATACAACAAACTTTACAAAAATGACAGGACATGTAAGGTACGTGATAACTAAGTATACAATCTCAACAATTAGGAAATTTAGCATATAAGCACAAGATCATAAAATAAACACAACAATTAAGAGGTAACAAGACAATAAGGAAGGCAATAACTTCAACTAAGGCATATAAGAGCCAAATAACGAGTGAGAAGTACAATAGGTACTAACAACGTCAAATAGAGCATGTAAGAGTAGCCTGGCAACGAGATAACACATATTATGACAAATTAATCAATGGCATGGGAAAAGACTAGACAATCTAAATCGTTCAATACCACACATAGACCGTGCACCCACTTGGCACCTTGCATACACGGATTTCACGTAACAAGATAGAAACAATTAACTCAATTCCTAAGGGGTAGTTTTCTCCCACACAAAGTTAAACAAGACACCTACCTCAATTTGACCAATTCAATACCCAATTAGCTTTTCCTTTACAAATTCACCTCCGCTCGGCTCAATCTAGCCAAAGAAGACTTAAATATATCAAACAATGCAAAAGAAAATAATTTCAATTAACAAAGCTATGATCCTTATACAATTTGCAAAAGTTAAAAAAAGTCAACCCCCCGGGCCTGCACCTCGGAATCCGATAAAATTTACAAAACCCGAATACACATTCCGATACGAGTTCAACCATACCAAAATTTTTAATTTCCGATATCAATTCGTCCTTCGAATCATCATTTTACATTTTGAAAGATTTTACAATTTTCCCCAAAATTTTTCCTTAGATTCTCATGAATTTGATGGTAAATCTAATGTAAAATCATAAAATATAACTGAGAATTGATAAGAGGTACTTACCAATGATTTGGTATGAAAATACTTCCACAAGATCGCCCCCATCGAGGCTAGGGTTCAAAATATAACAAAATGAAGCTAAATCTCAGAATGCCCAGCTATTTGTAGGTTGCAGATGTCGCATCTGCGACATGGAGTTCACAAATGTGACCTCCACAAATGCGGACAAAACATCACAAAAAGTGACCCCTGACAGGCCATATGAAGATTGCATTTGAGATCAAATCTTCGCAAATGTGAAGAAATAGTAGCTGCAAAAGTGAACATTATCTTCGCAAAAGCGGACAACCCAGTGTCGCAAATGCGACTCCAGTATCGCATTTGCGATTGAAGCCCAATCCTCCCATGGCTCACAAATACGAGAAAATACTCACAAATGCGATGGTCGCATTTGCGACCTTCTCATTGCAATTGCAATGACACAAGTACCAACACATACAATTCTTAACAAAACACTCTGAAGCTAATCCGAAACTCACCTGAGCCCCCGAGGCTCCAAACTAAACACTCACACAAGTCTAAAAACATAACACGAACTCGCTGTAGTGATGAAAACACTGAAATGACCTCTAGAATCACGAAACACATGAAAATCACAATGAACTTCAAGAACTTCTAGAATCGCAACCAAGCGTCCGAACCAAATCAAATCATCTCCAAATGGCGCCAAATTTTGCAGGCAAGATCAAAATGACGAAACAAACCTATTCCAAGTTTTGAAACCAAAATTTGAACAAAACCTTTTAGAAACATCCAAATGAAACTCCGGGCATACGCCCAAGTCCAAAATCATTATCAGAACCTACCGGAACCGTCAAAACTCTGGTCCGAGGTCAAATACTCAAAAGTCAATCCTTGGTCAATTCTTTCAACTTCGAGCTTCTTAAATGAGAGTCACTCCTAAAAATCCTTTCTGAACCTCTCAAAAACACAAACCGATGATGCACGTAAGTCATAATGCACTGTGTGAATCTACTCGTGACCTCAAACTGCCGAGCCAGTGCAATTGCTCAAAACGACCAGTCAGGTCGTTACATCATCCACTACTTAAACATACGTTCATCCTCAAACATGCTAGAAGTCATTACAAAGCTATCAAATCACTGCATAAGCTCAGCATACATACACCCGAGGGTGATTCCCCATCGCCCAAACCTATGTAGGCCTAACAACGCAACTTAACTGAAGATCTCACTTCATCTTTAGTCCATAACCTTAGGACAAAACCTAACCCTCAACATCTAAAACTCATCATAGGATCCGAATCTCACATCATCACACTGTATAAACCTGCACAAGCTGAATCGAGCCACAATTTCAACCCAGGGCACAATCACATGATGTTTCACACAACTCAAATGCCCGTAGTAATATCTTCTGACAACCATAGCTGCCCAATAACATTCTGGATCCCGCCGATATACTTCACATTGAAGAAAACCTTGTTTCGGGCCTCCACAATGTTGTTTAAGATGCAAGAAACATGCAGAAACTCATAACCACCCATGAACTCAACAAGCCAAGCAACTTTCTCGTCCGCCAAGGGCCATTGCCCAAATCTGAGCGGGAATAGCATCATCCTTCCAAACACTCCTCAATCTAATACGATAGTGTGAACCTCAGGTTTAAGAACCTCATCTCAGCCAATACAAGAAGCCCAACTAACAACTCATCACAAAACCACACAGATTCTCACATAACACGGTCTGTACACCAAACAGGCAATAACCCAGGCATGCAACAAAATAAAAGGAAAGCAATGTACGAGGATTATCTAACAAGTGCAACAAATATAATGACAAAGTATTATTTCATCAACTTATCCCACAGAGGGAAAATGGAACACAAAATAAACACAAGGAAGAGTATCTCACATGACATCCGCTGTGTCGTGCAACCTGGTCCTAAATATATTAATCTGCATAGGAATACTCATCGAGCCAAAGTGCCCGGGTTCACTAACCACATGAATGCTGATATCAATCATAGAGTTCACAAGTATAACTGTGGGAAATTAATAGAAATAATACAACATGGAGGAAGGCAAGCACAACTAAAGTGCAATGAGCAACTAAACATCACGAGGGCCATCTTACCCATATCGCCATAAGGCCTAAACGTAATTACCGCATTCATGGAGAATAATCATGCAACCTCATAGCCCATCATCGCATTAGAGAGACACATAACATAGGACAAGGGTACAAATAATATCCATTCTTCCCGGTAACATATTCGTGATAAAAATCTCATAAGAGCACCCAAACTTGATTTGATATAAAATACACAATCCCATTAGGCTTTCAAATAGCCCCCAAACCAAATCCTAATCACTCCCAGACAGGTAAATATCCTTCCAAAAGTCCATAACAACCTATCGATAATGTATGCCATCAGTTATCCAATTCTCAACATTTCTTCACACTCCGCAGACAAGAAATAGTCCGCATATAAGGACATCCAACCCCAAAACCTCATGAGTACCCGAATTTCCATACCCGATCTCAACTACGCTACTCAAATGGCTGACACATCACTCACACCTCATCATCTTATGGAAACACCCATATAGATTTTTTGGGCCGTGTAAAAAACCTGAACCTCAAAAGCCTCAAAACCCAGTAATTACTATTCCACTAGCCAAGCATCTCCAAACAAAAACACAAGGTACCTTCCTGAAATGCACGCACTTCATATATAATATCCAACGCTTCTAACATTCTGTTAACTTCTGATATCCATCCCGAAGAAGAACGTAATTTACAATATACTTCTTATGCCTGTAGCAGACAACCGACTCAAGCCGTGGCTGAAACTATCAAGAACTCTCTAAGACCCGCCCGTACGCAACTAAGCCATCAGGACCGCATCTTCCCAACTCGACCGAGACACACAAACCGTCCGACCCAAGAGTACTACCACAAGCACCGATAGAGAAATCCCATCCAAAAAGGACCAAATACTTCTATTGCTATGCTAACCCAACACCACAAAGTTGACCTGTAACGACCCGACCAGTCGTTCTGAGAGTTTTAGCCACGTTTCTCCCGTTTCCCCCGTTTATGCTTCAACATTTGTTGTTCAACTCTATTATGTGGTGTCGGGTCAGTTGGCTCAGATTCAGAGTGCTTTTGGAAAGGAATGAGATACTTAGTCTCTTAAGTTTAGTTATTTAGTGGAAAAGTCAACCGGAAGTTGACTTATAAGTAAATGATCTCGGAATTTGGTTTTCATGGTTTAGATAGCTTCGTTAGATGATTTGGGACTGAGGAGTGGGTTCAGAATGTTATTCGAAGATCCGTGGTAGAATTAGGCTTGAATTGGCGAAATTAGATTTTTAACGATTTTCGATCGGCAGTGGAATATTAGCTATCGGGGTCAGAATGGAATTCCGGAAGTTGGAATAAGTTCGTAGAGTCATTTGCGATTTGTGTGCAAATTTTTAGGTCATTCGAACGTAGTTTGGTTGGTTTCGGCATCGTTGGCGAATTTCGGAAGTTTAGAAATTCCTAGGCTTGAATTTCAGGTTAATTTGGTGATTTAATGTTGTTTTGAGTGTTCCGAAGGTTTGAATAAGTTTGAATAATCATATATGACTTGTGGGTACCATTGGTTGAGGTCCCGAGGACCTCAGGATGAGTTAGGATGGTTGACGAATTTATTTTGGCACTTAAAGAATGTTGGTGTGCTGCTGTTCTGTGATTCCGCAGATGCAGATGGGTGACCGCATGTACGGTTGGTCGCCGTAGGTGTAGAATTTGGGCTGGTTTATGTTCACCGTAGATGCAGAAAAGTTACCGCACCTGCGAGCCCGCAGGTGCGGCTGTTTGGGCGCAAGTGCGGAAAAGGAAAAGTTAGTGAATTATCGCTCGGGTCAGCAGGTGCGATTGAAAAGCCGCAGATACGGCAATCACTGGGCAGAACCTATAAATATAGTCCTTCGTGAATTTTCTTATTTCCACCATTTTTGAAGACGAGTTTGGAGCTTTTTGAGGGATTTGAAGAGGGATTCAAGGGGAAACACATTGAGGTAATGTTTTTGAACTTAATACTCGATTCTATTGTGTTTTTCAGTTAATTGAGCATGAAATTTGTAGAATCTAATGGTATAATTTGAGGGGTTAGGGTTTGGAAATTTGAGACTTTGATTCAAGGATTTGAGGGGTCATTTTTCGTAGGATTTTGATGTATTTGGTATGTATGGACTCGCGAGAGTGTAAGGATTCTAGTTTTGTGATGTTTACCGGATTCCGAGACGTGGGCCTGGGGGTCGGGTTTGGCAAAATTCAGAATTTGTAATGTAATTTGATAATTTTGATGTGGGCTTCGCTCATTTAGCATATATTAATGATATAATACTGATTTTGGTTAGATTCAGGGCGATTTGTGGCCGAGTCGAGCGCCAAGGCCATTTCGGAGTAGAGTTTTGGCTTGAGTGAGGTAAATAACACTTCCAAACCTTGTTCTGAGGATTCGAAACCCCGAACTGCGTGTTATGTGGTTAGAATTGGGTGACACACATGCCAAGTGACGCGCGTGTGGGCGTGCACCGTGAGACTTGTGAATTGATTCATTCCATGGCACCATTTAGTGGTTATTTCTTATTGATATTTGTGCTTCTATCAATGTGATTAAAGTAAACATGCTGGAAATCATGCTATACATTATGTTAAGGCTTCACGCCGATATTGTTGAGACCCGAGTGGTCATTTATTGTTGTCATCTCATGTGTTTCATTGATATTACATACTCAGTCATGTCATTTCATATCATATCATGTCTCAATCTCGGTAATTGTTGTTTTACACATTATACCATTGATTCGGGCTAGTTCATGCATTGTGAGCCCATCTGAGCGAGACTGGAGAGTGATGATTGAGCGAGGCCGAGGGCCTGATATTAAGTGACAGTTGTGGGATAGGGCTGCACGCCGCAACATGTTATATTGATTATGCCTGGATCTAGCTTATGATAGCGCTTGGGCTGTAGGAGCCCCTCCGGAGTCTGTAACACACCCCCAGTGAGTGAAGTGATATTGGAGGAATGAATCTTCCTTTGACATGGATCTTGTCCAAAGTGTTTATATTCGGAGATGGATTGTCTCCATGAGGCTGGATTGGCCTATTTTCCCTCGGTACTGAGCGATTGATGTCAGTAATGTGTATACGTATTCTGGGATGGATCTTCCCTGGTCCGTCGAGCCATATACAGTATCGAGTGGTGGTGAGATGTATCATTTATCTATAGATGGATCTTCTCCATATGGATGGATCGGCCTTCCTCAATACTGAGTGACTTCCGTTTGATGTGTATATATATTCTGGGATGGAACTTCCTTGGGCCATGCGAGTCATATATACAGTACTGAGTGGACGCGTATTTGAGAGTGGGAACACATTATGCATTTTATACAGTTGATGCATTGGCATGTACTAGAAATTGTGTTATAAATATCCTGAACTGTCGAAGTTTCGTTTATCATATTACTTGAACTGCTTTTATTGTACTAGCAAGCATGTTTACATTGTTGCTTAAAGGATTCTGTTGTGAACATGGGGGTTTGGTCCGTTACTACCTCTCATCCCACAGTTTGGGCTTGTTACTTACTGAGTTGGTGTACTCACGTTACTCCCTGCACCTTGTGTGCAGATTCAGGTGCCGGGGCTGAGTGATAGCTGATCTATACTCTTCGGAGCATTTTTGGAGACTGCGAGGTAGCTGCATGGCGTCCGCAACCTTGTCTTTCTCCTTCCTATTTTCTCATTCCTTATGTTCTTGGACTTATTTGTATTAAGGAAATAATACTAGATTTGTATTACTTCTTAGTTGCTCATGAATGATGACTCCGAGTTTTGGGGCAGAGTTGTAATACTTTACGTATCTTTATTTATTTTGAAATGTTAAAAATGGAAATTTTATGAAGTATCAAATTTTATTGAATTAAATGGAAAGCTCCTCTTGTTACGCGTAGTAAGTTGGCCTGCCTAGTTTCATGATAGGCGCCATCACGACCGGGTTGGTTTTGGGTCATGAAAAGTTGGTATCAGATCCTAGGTTACATAGGTCTCACGAGTCATAAGCAGATTTAGTAGAGTCTTCGAGAGGCCACAGAACCCTTAGGAAAAAATCTCACATTCTTGAATTCTTATCGTGTGAATCCATTTATTTAGCCAAAAGTGTAACTCTTTGAATTTCTTCCATGTATTCGAATGCGCACGTGAGCGTTCGGTATCGGCTGTGCATTGACGACTTGTGATTTCCATGATGAGGTTCGAGATGTGATTTTTGCATATTGATAATGTCCTAATCTAGAGGACTTGAGGCCGGGTTTTATCTGTGGTTGGAGTACCGAATTTTTTATTTTTGTGAGCAGATAAATTTGGGACTTATATGTCTGTTTGTGTCCTTATTAGTGGGATTTTGTGAGTGGATGACTATGTGGTGAGTGTGACTTGATGTTGAGATGTGTTCAGATTGTTTGATTGTGACAAAAAGAATTGGCTGGAGATGTAGCAATAATCATTGAGTGTTTGACTTCTGTCTTGAGTTGGCCTATGGCCTCGAGTTGTGGGTGCATTGAAGGACCTCTCATGTAGTGTAGTTGTGGAGTGAAGTGGATCTTCATGTTTTTTATGAGTTCAATGGTGAATGCGAGATTTGCGGATGATTTGAGATATTAGATGGTTTATGTATATGAGCTTATGGAGGATTTAGTTGAATCTCACTATGGTATTGTGGCGGTGACAGCATATGGCATTGAGAGTTATTGTTTGTCTTGATCTATGACTTTGAGACAAGTGGGGAAGTATGAAAATGATAAGTTAGTTGCACGATTAGGTCTTGTGTTGATTTTAGTTCGAGGTAACCTAGTGAATCAGTTATAATTTACAGAGGTGGAGTTTGAGAATGACTCGAGTAACAGGAATTTTGGGTACAGGTTGTATTATACTCTATGGGAAAAATGGGTTCTATTGAATTATTGAGTTGTATTGGTAAAAGGTGTAGTGTGTGTGGAGTAGGAACTTGCTTGGTTTCTTAGGGGTGTAGGTTCCTCCTTTGAGTGTTAGTGTGTTAATGGGGGCACAGACCGTTCGATCTGTTTGATCAGTTTAATTGAGGTTTGCATAGAGTGGATGATTCTCGAGAATGGTTCTGATGGATTCAAGGTTTATATATAACAATTGGGAATCTTCAAGACGTGTATTTGGCTAGAAACTGAGATTTTCATTGAAAGGTGTCAAGATTTGTGATATTTCTATATCGTTGTACATTATACATTGTGGTATCATGAAGGGGAATAAATGGTTTTAAATTCATAGGAAGTCTCTTTAGAGTAAGTATTTGAGATGTGGTACTTTGGGATGCTTAAAAGATATTCAGCGATTTATGAGCCTTAGGGCGATGTGGTTCTGTGTTAGGGTCTCGCATGGTGATTTTTGGTTGAGGATTTTGGTACTATGGCGAGGAGAAGAATCAATTAGAAGGTGATTCAGGAAGAACTCGGAGGGAATAGGACAGTTTGGTAGTAGATTGGATCGGCATGGTAATGAGTAAGATCGGTTCTTTGGGTGCTCATGATGTGGTATGTTTCTGCGTGTGATTCGGGGCAATGCTCTTGAGTTTTTATTGCCTGTGTAGCTTGGTTGAACTAGAAGGATTCAATCTTGACGGTTTGGTTTTGTGCAAATGGGATTCGGAGAGTCCTTGATGGCTTCTACCACGGTTAGAGATGTATATTTTCTACTCGCATGAGGGGCATGTAATGTATAGTGATTTTCTCTAGATTAAAGTCAAATGGAAAGTTCTTAGCTGATTGAGTATGTAGTTGCTTGCGACTCAGAGTGAATCTTGAGGTTTGTCGTATCTTTCATATGGTGGCATAATAGGTGCGATGTGTGGTGTAGCATTAAGATTGCAGGTGCAAGGTCACGATGTGGTTTGGAAGGAAGGTTCTGAATTCTTAGGTAACATGGGCGATCTCAGATGATCATATAGATGATGTTACCTCTAGATATGGCTCGATGAAGGACTAAGTTTTAGAAGATGCAACGAGTCTTGATTTATGGATACTTCATTAGTGTGGCAGCACTTTCCTTGTTGGTCGGGTGCGGGTATTCAAATTTGTCCTTGTAACACATACGGATTGTAAGGGTATCCCTCGTGATATGATCGTGTATTGGGGAAGTATTAGTCATTCAGGCGACGAAGTTGAGATCAGATAGGGTGATTTGTGTGCTCTAAGGGTTTGGAGTCTGGGAACTCAAATGAGTAGGTGATTTCATAGTTGAGGGTTGTAGAGATGTAGCCAAGGTTAGTCAGAGGTTAGTGTGGGTTGTGATTCAGTCATTATGGACCTTCGAAGGGTCATTTGTCTATTGTGTATGACCGGATTGATTTGGGGTTCGTTAGTAGGCCCAATGGGGATAGGTGTTTTGCACCGAGTTGGATTGATTGGCTCGGTAGTGCTATTGTGAGGGGCATGCCAGTTGATGGTTCTATTGTGGTCTTATAGGGGGAATTAAGTAAAGTAAGCTATTGGGTGTTGCAGTACTGAGACGTATTGGTTATGTTCTTTTGGGTCCGTATGGCGTGATATCGTCCGATTCTCCGTGGTTATGGTAATGCACCTTGAGTACCTGATGTCGAATTTCGCGTGGTTGTTGATTTTGAGCAAGGTAGAGAGAGGTATATAATATGGACCAACGCTTGGAGAGGGTTGCGCATTGCGGCGAAGTTATGTTGAGATATGATTCTTGTGTGTTGGATTCGTGCATTTTGGTTCTACAGTGTGTGAGGAGTTCTTAGCATTTCGTTGTGGTGATACCCGTTTATCTTACGGAACGGTTCTCTAGTTTGGTGTCATTTTTCCATGTTTAAGTACATCTGGAATGTTGCTTATTAGTGCACGGGCTGCACGGGTTGTGGCTTTAAGCCGTATTGATATGTCATGTCGCTAGAGTGGTTGTGGTAGACGAGATGAGGTCGTCGGACCTAGAATGGGTACTTCTGGATCTGGTTGCGGTATATTTGGGAGGATATGGATGCTGAAGGCTTAGAGATTTTGTTATATTTCCTGTCGAAGAGAGGGAGTTCCATCACTTGTTGATCTAACGAATGATTTTGGGTTTCTGTGTGTCCCTTTCATCATTGGCAGTATATGAAGATGTTAGAACGGGTCTCTGTTTTATAGTAGGGCTATTACCAACATTTGGTTGCTTGAGCAGTTGCTGTGATTAGAAATTTCTGCTATGAGCGTTTGAGTGATGTGGTATATCATGTGATTTCATCTTGGGTTACGGGAAAGGTTTTATACAGCTTGTTCGGATTTATACAGTTTATAGATGTAGGATTTTGATCTTATAAATTATTTCAGAAGTGGTAATTTGGTTCTAAGGTTTATGGGTTAGGTTGGATTGCCAAATTTCAGCTATGTTGTGCTATTGGACCTATATGGGATAGGGTGACGTGGGGTCACCTCCGGGTATGTGCATGGTAGGATAACAAGGCAATTTTGATGGTTTTTGGAACAACTCTGGGCACGTTCGAGGACGAACGTATGTGTAAGTGGGGGAGAATGTAACGACCCGACCGGTCTTTCCAAGAGTTTTAGCCCCGTTTTCCCCATTTCTGCTTCAGCATTTGTTGTTCAGCTCTATTATGTGGTGTCGGCTCGGTTGGCTCGGGTTCGGAGAGATTTTTGGAAAGGAATGAGATACTTAGTCTCTTAAGCTTGGTTATTTAGTGGAAAAGTCAATCTAAAGTTGACTTATAAGTAAATGATCTCGGAATTTGGTTTTTATGGTTCGAGTAGCTTCGTTAGGTGATTTGGGAGTTAGGAGTGGGTTCGGAATGTTATTCGGAGATTCGTGGTATAATTAGGCTTGAATTGGCGAAATTGGATTTTTGGTGATTTTCGGTCGACAGTGGAATATTATCTATTGGGGTCGGAATGAAATTCTAGAAGTTGGAATAAGTTCGTAGAGTCGTTTGTGATGTGTGTGCAAATTTTCAGGTCATTCGGACATGGTTTGGTTGGTTTCGGCATCATTGGCGAATTTCGGGTTAATTTGGTGATTTGATGTTGTTTTGAGTGTTCTGAAGGTTTGACTAAGTTTAAATAATCATATGACTTATGGGTACCATTGGTTGAGGTCCCGAGGGCCTCCGGATGAGTTCAGATGGTTGACAGATTGATTTTCGCACTTAAAGAATGCTGGTGTGCTGCTGTTTTGTGATTCCGCAGATGCGGATGGGTGGCCGCAGGTGTGGTTGGTCGCCGCAGGTGCGGAATTTGCACTGGTTGAGGTTCACCACAGATGCGGAAAAGTTACCGCACCTGCGAGCCTGCAGGTGCGGCTGTTTGGGGGCAGGTGCGGAAAAGGAAAAGTTAGTGAATCACTGCTCGGGTCCGCAGGTGCGATTGAAAGGCGACAGATGCGGCAATCGTTGGGCAGAAGCTATAAATATAGGCCTTCGTGAATTTTCTTATTTCCACCATTTTTGAAGACGAGTTTGGAGCTTTTTGAGGGATTCAAGGGGAAACACATTGAGGTAATGTTTTTGAACTTAATATTCGATTCTATGGCGATTTTAAGTTAATTGACCATGAAATTTGTGGAATCTAATGGTATAATTTGAGAGGTTAGGGTTTGGAAATTTGAGACTTTTATTCAAGGATTTGAGGGGTCATTTGTCGTCGGATTTTGATGTATTTGGTCTGAATGGACTCGTGAGAGTGTAAGGATTCTAGTTTTGTGATGTTTACCGGATTCCGAGACGTGGGCCTGGGGGTCGGGTTTGGCCAAATTCGGGATTTGTGATGTAATTTGATAATTTTGACGTGGGCTTTGCTCATTTAGCATATATTAATGATACAAATTCTGATTTTGGTTAGATTCGGGGCGATTTGTGGTCGAGTCGAGCTCCAAGGGCATTGCGGAGTAGAGTTTTGGCTTCAGTGAGGTAAGTAACGCTTCCAAGCTTGATTCTGAGGATTCGAAACCCCGAACTACGTGTTATGTGATTAGAATTGGGTGACGCACATGCCAAGTGACGGGCGTGCGGGCATGCGCCGTGAGACTTGTGACCTGGTTCATTCCATGACACCATTTAGTGGTTATTTCTTGTTGATATTTGTGCTTCTATCAATGTGATTAAAGTAAACATGTTGGAAATCATGCTAGACATTATGTTAAGGCTTAACGCCGATATTGTTGAGACCCGAGTGGTTATTTATTGCTGTCATCTCATGTGTTTCATTGATATTATATACTCAATCCTGTCATTTCATATCATATCATGTCTCAGTCTCGACAATTGTTGTTTTACACATTATACGATTAATTCAGGCTAGTTCATGCATTGTGAGACCATGTGATCGAGACTGGAGAGTGATGACTGAGCGAGGTCGAGAGCTTGATATTGAGTGACAGTTATGGAATCGGGCTTCATGCCACAACATGTTATATTGATTATGCGTGGATCTGTCTTATGATAGCGCTTGCGCTGTAGGAGCCCCTCCGGAGTGTGTAACACACCCCTAGTGAGCGCAATGATATTGGAGGGATGGATCTTCCTGGACATGGATCTTGTCCGAAGTGTTTATATTCGGAGATGGATTGTCTCCATGAGGCTGGATTGGCCTGTTTTCCCTCGTACTGAGTGATTGATGTCAGTAATGTGTATATGTATTCTGGGATGGATCTTCCCTGGGCCGTCGAGTCGTATACAGTACCGAGTGATGGTGAGATGTATCATTTATCTGGAGATGGATCTTCTCCATAGGGCTGGATCTACCTTCCTCAGTAATGAGTGATTTCTGTCTGATGTGTATATATTCTGGGATGGATCTTCCCTGGGCCATGCGATCCATATATGGTAGTGAGTGGACGCGTATCTGAGAGTGGGAACACATTGTGCATTTTATACAGTTGACGCATTGGTATGTACTAGAAATCGTGTTATAAACATCCTGAACTATCTAAGTTGCATTTATCATATTACTTGAACTGCTTTTGTTATACTGCAAGCATGTCTATATTGTTGATTAAAGGATTCTGTTGTGAACATGGAGGTTTGGTCCGTCACAACCTCTCAGCCCACAATTTGGGCTTGTGAGTTGGTGTACTCACATTACTCCCTGCACCTTGTGTGCAGATTCAGGTGTTGGGGCTGAGTGATAGTTGATCTATTCTCTTTGGAGCATTTTGGGAGACTGCGAGGTAGCTGCACGGGGTCCGCAACCTTGTCTTTCTCCTTCCTATTTTTTCATTCCTTATGTTGTCAGACTTATTTGTATTAAGGAAACAGTAGTAGATTTGTATTACTTCTTAGTTGCTCATGACTGATGATTCCGGGTTTTGGGACAGAGTTGTAATGCTTTACGTATCTTTATTTATTTTGAAATTTTAAAAATGGAAATTTTATGAAATATCGAATTGTGTTGAATTAAATGGAAAGCTCCTTTTGTTACGCGTAGTAAGTTGGCTTTCCTAGTTCCACGTTAGGCGCTATCACGACCGGGTTGGTTTTAGGTCGTGACATGACCCTTTTCTTCGGATACTCCTCGTCTTTCCTCTAGGGTAACACTTCTTCCTGTCGATACATAATGACCTCAGCAAAAGCTCAATGCAGAAAATCCTAGCACAAACCACGTAGCCTAGAAGCTCATAAACCAATGTATTTCCTTTGAAGCACCCCATAACTCCCCGACCGAGATGCCCACGCTAAATAGACCCTCTGTGAATTTGAAGTTGTTGCTCTGACCCCTTTGATACTAAAATGTAGATTCATACTGACGTAGAAGTACCGCAAGACCCAACATCGTCCCATGCAAGATCTCAGAGCTTAATTATATACAAATTTCGGGATCCTTTTAATACCATATATATATATATACACACACATCTGAGGAAAAAACTGATGTATCACCTGGCTCTGCAAGCTGCTCGTCGATAATGGACTCCCTCACTTAGCGCGAAGCCGTAGGACACAACATCCAATGATCCATAAACTCGTGACTGTCAAAATCGCTTCCTCTAGTGCCTTGAGTGATAATATGTACCTTCCAATGAGTAGGAATCCTATATGAACCACATAGCCTCTAATACCACCAGCTATCTTCAATCAACATCCACCTCGTGATCCCACCACAATCGCGATGACTAGTCAACCAATTAAACCTTCCAAAGCTCATACTTATCAACTAGATGTCGGAACTCGCTGCACCTCCATTTGAACAACTGAATAGTCTCCCATTACCTCTACATCCTCAGTCTGGATGACACGTTGAGACAATGTTTGAGCACCCTTGGCTCTCTTGTAACTCATCCGCAACATAACGAACTGCTGGCGCATAGTTGGTATCGAGTGTGCAATATGATACATGAGTGGATGCAAAGGAACATAAGATGTGTACTTCGAGCTCAATAAATGTCACGTGATAACAAATGAAAGAAGTAGAATTTCCTAAGAGTTTCTGTATCCTTTCAAAGATAAGTACAGACGTCACTATACCGATCCGCAAGACTCTACTAAACATGCTTATGACTCGTAGCACCTACGAACCTAGAGCTATGATATCAACTTGTCACGACCCAAAATCCCTCGGAATGAGTCGTGATGACACCTAGTCTCTAAAACTAGGTAAGCCTAACACATGCCGAAATAATAACAGGTCTTACTAAACAACTATTAACCATGAAACAGATATTTCTAAATAAAATAATAGTCTCAACATGATACAATATCCCAAAATCGGTAGTACAAGTTATAAGCCCTTCTAGGGGTAATTATACATAATGAATACATCATTGTTCTGGAAATACAAGGAAATAATGGAAATAAATAAATAAAGGGTGACTTCGGAGCCTGTTGTACCTTGTAGTCTCCATCCACACCAAGCATAAGTCTCAAAACTGACTCGATCCGAAGTACCTGGTTCTGCAAAAAATAATTGTGCAGAAGCGTAGCATGAGTACACCATGGTGGTACCTAGTAAGTATCAACCCCAACCTCGGTAGAATAGTGACGAGGCCAAGTCAAGACACCCACCGAACATGTAAATCTGTGCATGATATGACATAAAGCTAACAAGGAAGGAATATCAAAGTAATTCCAATAGCAGACATAAATCAGATATCAAACGGTAGTAACGATAAGGGAAACACGAATGTCAAAGAGAAATAACCAAGTAATTAAGCAACAATATAGTTGGGGTACAAATGAAGTATAAATGTGCTCAAGTAGGGAAAACGATGTCAACTCAACCAATCAAATAATTTCTAGTACACAATTTCAACAATCCCACTTCTTGTAATCTCATATCATAAATCACAACTTCCAAACATTTAACATACATGACACCTTGTGGCCACATGTTTCCATCTCAATTCACACAGTAAAATCCACGTGTTACTCGGTACATAATATCCGTGTCAAATGTTAATTAGGATGTTCAAGAAATTTTATTTATATATCATAAAGTAAAATTACAGTTTCTGGACCAAGTAGGGAATCAATGAGAAAGATTAGTTTATTTTAGAAATCATTTGGGTGAAGAAAAATAACAAGTTTAAATAAAATACAACATCAAATAAGTTATTGAATTTATTAAGTTAAAACCAAAACAAAATCCTTTTTTAAGTAAAACAAAAACACCAGACAGGATAGAAGATTAAGTTGAGAAATCAATTGATGTAAAATATGACAACTATTAGAGATAGTAAGTTCCGAATAAAATGGCGAGTTATAACTTAAAAGTCACACAAGGTAGCTTGGTATAATTCTTTGATTTAAAATTACTATATTACTTGCAACTCAGCAGGATAGGAGGTAATGACTCAATGTAGTAAATTCACCTTGAAAACCAATTCACAAGAATAATAGCATAAGGAAAGAACTCAGGAAATGACGGCAAGGCAATAAGTCAATGAAAATATCTCAATCCTCGAAAAACAATGAAAAAATAGAAATACAAATTCTCAGAGTCTCGTACGAAAGAACCGAAACCAATACAATAAAACAGGGAATACAAAACACAAAATATGTTTCGGCGCGCAACCTGATCCCACCAAATAATATCAATATCATAAATTCATCATTATTCCATCATATCAATTCACCCTTATTTCACCTGTTGCGGCGTGCAACCTAATCCCACCGTACAATATTAATATCATAGCAATAAACCATATATGTTGTGGCGTGCAACCCGATCCCACTGTATAACATCAATATCATGAGTCACCATTATTTCACCATAACATTACACCCTTATTTCACTTGTTGCTGCGTGCAACCCGATCCCACCGTACAAGAACAATATCACAATATAAATATCCTCCCTTATTACACCACCTCCCTTATTTCACCTGTTGCGGCGTGCGACCCCATCCCCTGTAAAATAATTTAAATCAACATCAACAATTCATTAACTCCATTTATAGAAATTTCTACAATCAAGGGTTTTAGTACACGACAACAAAGGAACCACGTAAAAACCAAAGGGATACATAAATCTTTATAAAAATGACAGGACAGAAAAGGTAAGTGATAACTCAGTATGCCATCACAACAATTAGGACATGTAGCAGATAAGCACAAGATCATAGAAGAAACACAACAATTAAGAGGTAACAAGACAATAAGGAAGGCAATAACTTCAACTAAGGCATATAAGGGCCAAATAACGAGTGAGAAGTACAATAGGTGGTAACAACGTCAAATAGAGAATGTAAGAGTATCCTGACAACGAGATAACACATATTATGATAGTTTAAGCAAAGGCATGGAAAGAGTCTAGACAATCTAAACTGGTCAATACCACATTTAGGTCGTGTACCTACTTGTCACCTTGCGTACACGGCTTTCACATAACAAGATAGCATAATTAACTCAATTCCTAAGTGGTAGATTTACCCCACGCAAAGATAGATAAGACATTTACCTCAATTTGGCCAACTCAATACCCAATTAGCTTTTTCTTTACAAATTCACCTCCGCTCGACTCAATCTATCCGAAGACGACTTAAATATATCAAACAATGCAAAAGAAAATAATTTCAATTAACAAAGCTATGATCCTAATACAATTTGCAAAAGTCAACTCCCTGGGACTACACCTCGTAATCCGATAAAATTTACAAATCCCGAACACCCATTCTGATACGAGTTCAACGATACCAAAATTATCAATTTCCGGCATCAATCGTCTTTCAAATCATCATTTTACATTTTGAAAGATTTTACAATTTTTCCCTTAGATTCTTATGATTCGATGTTAAATCTAATGTATAATCACAAAATACAATTGAAAATTGATTAGAGGTTCTTACCTGATAATTTGGTATGAAAATCCTTCCACAAAATCGCCCCCATCGAGGCTAGGGTTCAAAATATAACAAAATGAAGCTAAATCTCGGAATGCCCAACTATTTGCAGGTTGCAAATGTCGCATTTGCGACATGGCATTTGCAAATGCGGACAAAACATCGCAAAAGCGAGCCCTGACAGATCATTAGAAGATCGCATTTGTGATCAAACCTTCGCACATGCAAAGCAACAGTAGCCGCAAACATGAACATTGTCTTCGCAAAAGCGGACAGCCCAATGTCGCAAATGTGACTCCAGTATCGCATTTGGGATTGAAGACCAATTCTCCCATGGTTCGCAAATGTGAGAAAATACTCGCAAATACGGTGGTCGCATTTTTGACCTTCTTACTGCAATTGCGATGACACCAGTACCATCACACATAATTCTTAACAAAAGACTCTGAAGCTAATCCGAAATTCACCAATCCCTTGAGGCTCCAAACCAAACACCCACACAAGTCTAAAAACATAACACGAACTCGCTCGCGCAATCAAAACACCATAATGACCTCTAGAGTGACGAATCGGACACCAAAACACATGAAAGTCAAAAGCATTGGTCAATTCTTTCAACTTCGAGCTTCTCAAATGAGAGTCACTCCTAGAAATCCTTTGTGAACCTCTCAAAAACCCGAACTGATGATGCACGCAAGTCATAATTCACTGTGCGAAGCTACTCGTGACCTCAAACAGCCGAGCCAGACGCAATTGCTCAAAACGACCAGTCGGGTCGTTACATCCTCCCCCACCTAAACATATGTTCGTCCTCGAACGTACTAGGAGTCATTCTAAAGCTATCAAATCACTGCATGATCTCACGGTACATACACCTGAGGGTGATTCCCCATCACCCAAACCTATGTAGGACTGACGACGCAACTTAAAGATCTCACTTCATCTTTAGTCCATAACCTTAGGATAAAATCCAACCATCAACATCTGAAAGTCATCATAGGATCCGAATCTCACATCATCACACTATATAAACTTGAACAAGCTGAATCAATCCACAATTTCAACCCAGGGCACGATCACATGATGTTTCACACAACTCAAATGTCTGTAGTAATATCTTCTGACCACCATAGCTGCCCAATAACATTCTGGATGTCGACGATATACTTCACATTGAATAAAACCTTGTTTTGGGCCTCCACAATGCTGTCCAAGATGCAAGAAACATGCAGAAACTCATAAGCACCCAAGAACTCAACAAGCCAAGCAACTTTCTCGTCCGCCAAGGGTCATTGCCCAAATTTGAGCGGGAATAGCATCATCCTTCCAAACACTCCTCACTCCAATACGATAGTGCGAACCTTAGGTCTAAGAACCTCATCTCAGCCAATACAAGCAACCCAACTAACAACTCATCACGGAACCACATAGATTCTCACATAACGCGGTCCGTAAACCAAACGGTAAATAACCCAAGCATCCAGCAAAATAAAAGGAAAGCAAGGTACGATGATTATCTAACAAGTGCGAAAATACAATGACAAAGTACTGTTTCATCAACTTATCCCACAGAGGGAAAATGGAACACAAAATAAACACAAGGAAGAATATCTCACATGACATTCGCTGTGTTGTGCAACCCAATCCCAAATATATTAATCCGCATAGGAATACTCATCGAGCCAAAGTGCCCGGGTTCACTAACACATGAATTTTGATATCAATCACAATAGAGTGCACAAGTATAACTGTGGGAAATGAATAGAAATAATACAACATTGTCACGACCCGAAATCCCACATTCAGGCCATGATGGCGTCTAACGTTGAACCCGCTAGACAAGCCAACGTTACTGGATATTCTGATTTATTCCTTTGTTATTTAGCATTTAAAAAGTGAAATACAAGAACAAATAGAAATAAGAATGCGGAAGATAAGAAATGCAACAACTTAAATAATACATCTTATGAAATTTCCTTAAACATACCCCCAGAACTGGTGTCACAAGACATTCTAAGATTTACTAAAAACATGAGTTTGAAATAAAAAAGTGTAGCTGTCTAGAAATACAAAATAAGACAGAAGGAAAGAAATAGATGGTGACGCCAAGGCCTTCGGACGCCTGCAGGACTACCTCGGTGTCGCCGTGGACTGAAGGATACTCCCTCGCTCAATGTCAACTAGGTCTGACTCCGTAATTTGCACAACATAAGGAAGTGCAGGTGTAGCATCAGTACAACTGACCCCATGTACTGAGTAAGTACCGAGCCTAACCTCGGCGAAGTAATGAAGAGGTTAGGACACGACCACACATAGCACCTGTGCAATTCAATAGTAAACAGGAAATAATGACAGGAAATAATCAAGTAAATACAACAACGGGGGAGAACATGCTGGGGAAAAAGGGAAATAACTAGCTGAAACAACAGAACAAGATAACAATTGGAATGCATAAATAACGGAAGGATTTAACAGCTCCGAACAAGTAAATAAACAGAAACGACACGGCATGTCCCCTCGTGCATAACCTCATAATCGCTCAGCACGGAATGTCCCCTCGTGCATAAATCAATAATCACTCGGCGCGGAATGTCCCCTCGTGCATAACCTCACAAGCACTCGGCACGGAATGTCCCCTCGTGCGTAAATAAATAATCACTCGGCACGGAATGTCCCCTCGTGCATAACCTCACAATCACTCGGCACGGAATGTCCCCTCGTGCATAAATAAATAATCACTCGGCACGAAATGTCCCCTCGTACATAACCTCACAATCACTCGGCACAGAATGTCCCCTCGTGTGTAACATGTATAAAATCAACAATTAGACAGGAAATTCAACAAATAGAAACCTCAAATGCACAGAAATATTCAACCAGGATTCTACAATCCCGGAAAGGGACTCAGCTATAACCAATCTCACTCAGAGGTATAATTTTACAAATAATCCTCAAACGAACGAGTAATCAATAACATTCTACATCATGATATATCCTCAACGTATCACTTCCAGAATAACAATTAATTCATAACACAGAGAATATCAAAGAACACTGAAATTCATCAAGTTCGACTCATGGGCATACTTGACCACAAGATATAGGTACCCGTTACCTCACCTATACATTAGACATGGAATAACACATAGCAAATAAGACTCTATACCTATTCCCTCAAGCTAAGGTTAGGCCAAACACCTCCAAGAATGCAAATCGAGCCTCTACTACCGCTTTTCCTCTCGAATCCGACTCCGAAACAATCGTATCTATAGATAATCGACTCAATAATATCAATAAATGCTAAACAATTCAATTCCCAAGCTTAATTATAGAATTCCCAACATTCTTCCCAAAATTCCAAAAATCGACCCCGGGCCCGCTTGATCCAAATATGAGGTTCGGACCAAAACGCGATCACCCATTCCCCTACGAGCCCGAATATATATTTTGTTTTGAAATCCGACCCCAAAACGAGGTCAAATTTTCAAATAATCAAAAAGCCCTAACTCTACCCAAATCCCTAATTTTTTACCCTTAAACTCATGTTTTAGGCCTAGAAATCTAATGGGTGTTGATAAATATTGAAGGAAATGATTCTAGGTTTACATACCTATGAAGTTGTGGTGAATTTTTCTTGCAAAAATCGGCTAAGATGAAGTGGAAAATAAGAAATTATGAAGTTTGGGTCTAATCCCGTTATGGGTTCTGTTTTGGGTATTTAAAAATGACTGGGCAAAATTACCCTCCGCCGCGTTCGCGGGCCCCAGGCCGCGTTCGCGAAGGGTTGGTTACACAGACCTGTGCATTCACGGTTGTGGGGCCGCGTTCGCACAGGGTATTTTACACCCAGCCCCCAGCTCTCCCCCCTAAGGCAGTGCGGTCGCGACCTAACCCATGCGATCGCACAGTTGTCCCTGACCTACACTCCACGTTCGTATCCGTATGGGTGCGTTCACGCTGAGTAAAGACTGCCCTGCCCCCAGCCCTCTCTAAACCTATGCGTTCGCAACCCCTCATGTGCGTTCGCAACCCCTTATGTGCGTTCGCATAGAGTAATTTCCACCCAGACCTCTATAACCCTCTGCGTTCGCACTACCTTGAGTGCGTTCGCATAGGGTAATACCTGGACACCAGAAAATGCATTAAACACCAGATTTTTCTATGTTTTTGCAATCCGACACCTACCCGAAACTCACCCGAGCCCTCAGAGTTCAAAACCAAGTACACACGCAACCTCATAAACGTCCTACGGACTTATTCAAGTAATTAAACCACCGAAATAACATCATAAACATCGAATTAAACTTCAAAATCTATAAAAATTCTCAAAACTTCATTAACTTCAAATTTTTCCATTTTTAGTCCGAATCACCTCAAACTGAGTCTGTTTCTTACCAAATTCCACAGGTAACACAAAATAAACATATTGAACCTGTTCCGGGCTCTGAAACCATAATACGGGCCCGATAACACAGGTTCCACATCAATTCTCATTTTCGAAAACCTTTATATTTTTCAGAAAACAATTTCTTTAAAAATTCATTTCTCGGACTTGGGACCTCGGAATTCGATTCCGGGCATACGCCCAAGTCCCATATTTTCCTACGGACCCTCCGGGACCGCCAAATCATGGATCCGGGTCTGTTTACCAAAAATGTTGACCAAAGTCAACTTTGTTCAAATTTCAACACAAAAATATCAATTTTTCACATAACGGCTTCCCGGCTATACGCCCGGGCTGCGCACGCAAATCAAGGTGAGATATAAGGAGATTTTCTCGGCCTCGGAACACAGATTTAGCTAAAATTACACGGGATGACCTTTTGGGTCATCACAATACCCACCTCTAAGACAATCGTTCGTCCTCGAACGGACATAGAAAGGTACCTGAATCGGGGATATCGGCTCCACATATCGGACTCGGACTCCCAGGTAGCTGCCTCAATAGGCTGACCTCTCCACTGAACACGAACTGAAGGTTAGCTCTTTGATCTCAACTGACGAACCTGCCGAGCTAATATGGCTACCGGCTCTTCCTCATAAGTCAAATCCTTGTCTAACTGGACACTGTTGAAGTCAAGTACATGAGAGGGATCGGCAATATACCTCCGAAGCATAGATACATGAAACACCGGGTGTACGACTGATAGACTAGGTGGTAAAGCAAGTCTGTAGGCCACCTCTCCTACCTTGTCCAAAATCTCAAATGGACCAATGAACCTAGGGCTCAACTTGCCCTTCTTTCCAAACCTCATCACGCCTTTCATGGGCGACACCCGAAGAAATACCCGGTCTCCAATCATAAATGCCAAATCACGAACTCTACAATCCGCATAACTCTTCTGCCTGGACTGAGCTGTACAAAGTCTATCCTGAATAATCTTCACTTTATCCAAGGAATCCTGGACTAACTCTGAACCCAACAATCTAGCCTCTCCCAACTCGAACCACCCAACTGGCGACCGACACCGACTACCATACAACGCCTCATACGGAGCCATCTGAATGCTCGACTGATAGTTGTTGTTGTAGGAAATTCAGCTAAAGGCAAGAACTGGTCCCATGAACCTCCAAAATCAATGACACAAGCTCGCAACATATCCTCCAAAATTTGAATATTACGCTCGGACTGACCGTCTGTCTGAGGATGAAATGTTGTGCTCATCTCAACCCGTGCGCCCAACTCACGCTAAAATACTCTCCAGAAATGGGAGGTAAACTGAGTACCTCGGTCAGAAATAATAGACACGGGCACACCATGCAAGAGAATAATCTCCCTGATGTAGATTTTTGCTAACTTCTCTGAAGAATACGAAACTGATACAGGAATGAAGTGTGCTGACTTGGTCAACCTATCCACAATGATCCACACCACATCAAACATCAAACATCCTCTGAGTCTGTGGGAGTCCAACTACGAAATCCATGGTGATACGCTCCCACTTCCACTCGGAAGCTCAATCTTATGCATCAAACCACCGGGTCTCTAGTGCTCGTACTTAACTTGTTGACAGTTCAAGAACCTAGCTACATATGCTAATATATCCTTGTTCATCCTCCGCCACCAATAATGCTGCCGCAAATTCTGGTACATCTTTGCGGCGCCCGGCTGAATGGAATACCGGGAACTATGGGCCTCCTGCAAGATCAACTCACGTATACCATCAACATCAGGCACACAAATACGACCATGTATCCTTAAAACTCCCTCATCATCAACTATGACTTGCTTGGCACCTCCGTGTCGGACCGTATCTCTAAGAACACATAAATGACGATCATCATATTGCCTAGCCCGGATACGATCATACAATGAAGAACGGGCCACAGTATGGGCCAAAACACTGCCAGTCTCAGAAACCTCCAATCTCATGAACCGGTTGGCCAAAGTCTGAACATCTAAAGCAAGCGATCGCTCTCCGACTAATAAGTAAGCAAGACTACCCATACTGGCTGACTTCGGCTCAAGGCATCGGCCACCACATTGGCCTTCCCCAGATGATATAAGATGGTAATGTCATAGTCCTTCAACAGCTCTAACCATATCCTCTTCCTCATATTCAACTCTTTCTGCTTGAACAAATACTGCAAACTCTTATGATCCGCGAACACCTCACATGGCACCCCATACAGATAATGCCTCCAAAACTTCAACGCGTGAACAATAGCTGCTAACTCTAAATCATGAACTAGATAGTTCTTCTCATGAACCTTCAACTGACGAGAAGCATAGGCTATAACCTTGCCACCCTGCATCAACACTGCACCAAGTGCCACCCGTGAAGCATCACAATACACGGTATATTAAACCTGTAAGCAAAACTAACACCGGTTCCGTGGTCAAGGTTGTCTTGAGATTCTGAAAGCTCGCGTCACACTCATCGGACCACCTGAACTGGGCACCCTTCTGAGTCAATCTGGTCATCGGGGCTGCAATGGATGAAAATCCCTCCACTCTGCTAAGCCTAAGAAACTCCGAATCTCTATAGCTGAAGTGGGCCTAGGCCAATCTCTGACTGCTGAAATCTTCTTGGGATCCACCTGAATACCCTCTGATGATACCACATGTCCTAGAAATGCAACCGAACTCAACCAGAACTCACACTTGGAAAGTTTGGCATACAACTGACTATCCTTCAAAGTTTGGAGGACGACTCGAAGGTGTTGCTCATGCTCCTCTCGGCTACGAGAGTAAATCAAAATATCATCAACAAAGACTATCACAAATGAGTCCAAATAGGGCCTGAACACCCGGTTCATCAATCCATAAAAGAAGCGGGGGAATTTGTCAACCCAAAAGACATCACCAAGAACTCATAATGCCCATACCGGGTGCGAAAGGCTATCTTAGGGACATCAGACACCCTAATCCTCAGCTGATGGTAACCAGATCTCAAGTCAATCTTGAAAACACTGTTGCACCCTGAAGTTGGTCGAATAAACCATCAATCCTCGGCAAAGGATATTTATTCTTAATAGTAACCTTGTTCAACTGCCGGTAGTCAATACACATCCTCATTGAGACATCTTTCTTCTTAACGAACAACACTGGGCACCCCACGGAGACACACTAGGCCTAATAAAGCCTTTATCCAACAAATCATGCAGCTGATCCTTCAACTCCTTCAACTCTGGCAGGGCCATACGATACGGCGGAGTAGAAATGGGTTGCGTGCCCGGAGCCAACTCAATGCAAAAGTCAATATCCCTTTCGAGTGGCATACCCGGAAGGTCAGCAGGAAATACCTCTGGAAACTCACAAACCACGGGCCCAGACTCCATAGAATGAACTTCAGCACTAGAATCACGAAAATAGGCCAAATAGGTCAAGCAACCCTTCTCGACCATACGCCGAGCCTTCATATATGAAATAACTCTACCGAAAGAATGACTAGGAGTCCCTCTCCACTCCAAACGAGGTACTCCTAGAAAGGCCAAGGTCACTATCTTGGCATGACAGTCCAGAGTAGCATGGTAGGGAGATAACCAATTCATCCCCAAAATAACATCGAAGTCAACCATATCAAGAAGCAAAAGATCTACATGAGTCTCCAGACCACCAATAACCACTAAGCATGAATGGTAGACTCGATCTACCACAATAGAATCACCCACCGGGGTAGACACATATATAAAAGTACTCAGGGAATCACGGGGCATGCTCATATAAGGGGAAAAATATGAAGACACATAGGAGAATGTAGAACCCGGATCAAATAAAACCGAAGCATCGCCGCTGCAAACTGAAGCCATACCTGTAATAACTACATCAGAGGCCTCAGCCTCAGGCCTGACAGGAATAGCATAGCATCGAGGCAGAGCCACTCTAACCTGAACATCTCTGGGTCTGCCCACTGCGAGCTGACCTCTACCTCTCGTGGCCTGCCCTCCACCCCTAACTGTCTGGCCTCCACCTATGGCACCTCGACCTCCACCCCTAGCTGACTGAGGGGGTGGGGTGCACCTGGTGCGGGAATTATAGCACGAGAATCCTGATACTGAGAACCACTAGAAGCTCGGGGGAAGAACCTGCCAATGTGCCCCACAGCACCACAAATGAAGCAAGACCTTGGCTGCTGAGAATGATGTCCCTGAAACTGTCCCTCACGACCAGAATAACAACTCTGAAAGCTCTGAAGCGGTGGTGCACTGATAGGGGTTGGTGGTGCACTAATAGGAGCTGGTGGAGCACTGCAGGATGCCTGAATTGCTGACTAGATCTAGGAGGATGACCTCTGCCAGAAGAATCTCTGCCTCCAGATGAGGCGCCACTGAATCAGCCAAAATGATGAGGTCTTTTGTCAGACCCCTAACCACTGCCCTGTGATAAGACCATCTCAATACACCTGGCCACATTGGCCGCCTCCTGGAATGAAATATCAGTACCTGTCTCTCTGGCCATCTGGAGTCTAATAGGCTGAGCTATACCCTCAATAAACCTCCTCGCCCTCTCATGATCAGTGGGGAGTATCATGATAGCATGTCGGTCAAAAGTAATGAACCTGGTCTCATACTGTGTAACAGTCATAGATCCCTGCTGGAGGCGCTCAAACTGCCTCCGAAGATCCTCCCTCTAGGTAACTGGTAGAAACTTCTCCAAGAATAACTCGGAGAACTGAGCCCAAGTCAAAGGCGAAGACCCAGCTGGTCTGGTCAAACAGTAGTCCCTCTACCAAGTCTTGCCGGTACCAGAAAGACGGAATGTAGGAAAATCAACTCCATTGGACACCACGATGCCCATATTCCGAAGAACCTCATAGAAATTGTCCAAGAAATCCTGGGGATCCTCTGATGGTGCACCAGTAAATGTAGTAGGAAATAGCTAGGTGAATCGGTCCAATATCCAAAAAGCATCGACAGACATGGCTTCCCCCTCAACTGTCTGTGACACAAAACCCGGCTGAGCTGCTCCAGCTGCCTGAGGTGTTGGAGTCTGGAACTGAGGAGCTAGCTACTCTGGTGCGTGGTAGCAGGAGTCTGGGTCCCTCCCCCAGCCTGAGAGATGGCTGGTGCAGTAGGAAGAAGACCAGCCTGAGCCACGATCTCCATAAGGCCCACTAAACGGACCAGAGCGTCCTGAAGAACCGGGGTGGCAATGAACCCCTCTGGGACCTGAGCTGGCCCGACTGCAACTGCTGAGCAGGAATCTCACCGGCAAAGTCTACCTGTGGGTCTTCTACTGGTGCTGCTGCTCTGGGCTGAGCCCTGCCTCGGCCTCGGCCTCTAGCACAACCTCGGCCTCATCCTCGACCCCTCGTAAGAGCTGCAACAGGAGGATCGGGCTAATGATCGGTAGATGAGGAAGCACGCGTTCTCGCCATCTGCGAGAGAATAGAATAGAAAATCAGTTCGCATTTAGAATTCAAACGGCACGACCGAGAAGAAGAAATGTGAAGTTATTCCTAACCTTGCAGCCTCTAGGGGATAAGTACAGACGTCTCTGTACCGATCCCTCAGACTCTACGAGTTTGTCCATGAATTTTGAGACCTAAGCAACCTAGTGCTCTGATACCAACTTGTCACAACCCGAAATCCCACCTTCAGACCGTGATGGCGTCTAATGTTGAACCCGCTAGACAAGCCAACGTTACTGGATATTCTGATTTATTTATTTGTTATTTAGCATTTAAAAAGTGAAATACAAGAACAAATAGAAATAAGAATGCGGAAGATAAGAGATGCAACAACTTAAATAATACATCTTACGAAATTTCCTTAAACATACCCCCAGAACTGGTGTCACAAGACAGTCTAAGATTTACTAAAAACATGAGTCTGAAATAAACAAGTGTAGCTGTCTAGAAATACAAAATAAGATAGAAGGAAATAAATAGATGGTGACGCCAAGGCCTGCGGACGCCTGCAGGACTACCTCACTGTCGCCGTGGACTGAAGGATACTCCCTCACCCAATGTCCACTGGGTCCGACTCCGTAATCTACACAAGATAAATAAGTGCAGGTGTAGCATCAGTACAACCGACCCCATGTACTGAGTAAGTGCCAAGCCTAACCTCGGCGAAGTAGTGACGAGGCTAGGACACGACCACACATAACACCTGTGCAATTCAATAGTAAATAGGAAATAATGATAGGAAATAATCAAGTAAATACAACAACGGGGGAGAACATGTATGGGACAAAGGGCAATAACTAGCTGAAACAACAGAACAAGATAACAATTGGAATGCATAAATAACAGCAGGAATTAACGGCTCTGAACAAGTAAATAAATAGAAACGACACGGCATGTCCCCTCGTGCATAACCTTACAATCGCTCAGCACGGAATGTCCCCTCGTGCATAAGTAAATAATCACTCGGCACGGAATGTCCCCTCATGCATAACCTCACAATCACTCGACACGGAATGTCCCCTCATGCGTAAATAAATAATTACTCGGACTGTGCGTAAATAAATAACACAGGTTTCACATCGATTCTCATTTTCAAAAACCTTTATATTTTTCAGAAAATAATTTTCTTTAAAAATTCATTTCTCGGACTTGGGACCTCGGAATTCGATTCCGGGCATACGCCCAAGTCCCATATTTTCCTGCGGACCCTCCGGGACCGTCAAATCACGGATCCGGGTCTGTTTACCAAAATTATTGACCAAAGTCAACTTTGTTCAAATTTCAATATAAAATATCATTTTTATCAATTTTTCACATAACGGCTTCTCGGCTATACTCCCGGGTTGTGCACGCAAATCGAGATGAGATATAAGGAGGTTTTCAAGGCCTCAGAACATAAATTTAGCTAAAATTATACGGGATGACCTTTTGGGTCATCACAAACATGGAGGAAGGCAAGCACAACTAATGCAATGAGCAACTAAACATCACGAGGGCCATCTTGCCCATATCTCCATAAGGCCTAAACGTAATTACAACATGCATGGAGAATAATCATGCAACCTCACAGCCCATCATCGCATTAAAGAGACACTTAACCAAGGACAGGGGTACAAATTATATCTATTCAGCCCGGTAACGTATTCGTGATAACAATCTCATAAGAGCACCCAAACTTGATCCAATATAAAATACATATTCCCATTAGGCTTTCAAATAGCCCCCAAACCAAATCCTAATCGTTCCCAAACAGGTAAATATCCTTCCAAAAGTCCATAACAACTTATTGATAATGTATGCAATCAATTATCCCATTATCAAGATTTCTTCACACTCCGCAAACAAGAAATAGTCTGCATATGAGGACATCCAGCCCCAAAACCTCATGAGTACCAGAATTTCCATACCCGATCTTAACTACACTACTCAAATAACTGACACATCACTCAAACCTCATCATCTTACGAAAACACCCATATAGATATGTCGGACCGCGTAACAAACCCTGAACCTCAAAAACCTCAAAATCCAGTAACCACCATACCACTAGCCAAGCATCTACAATCCAAAACACAAGGTGCCTTCCTGAAATGCACGCTCTTCACACATGATATCTAATGCTGCCAACATCCTATTAACTTCTGGTATCCATCCCAGAAAAGACCTTAATGTACAACATACTCCTATTGCCTGTAGCAGACAGCCGACTCAAGTCATGGTTAAAACTATCGAGAACTCTCCGAGACCCGCCCGCACGCAACTAAGCCATCAGGACTGCATCTCCCCAACTCGATCGAGTCACACAAACCGTCCGACCCAAGAGTACTGCCACAAATGCCGATAGAGAAATCCAATCCAAAAAGAACCAATTACTTCCATTGTTATGCTAACCAACACTATATAGCTGGCCCCTTCCTTTGAATACTCCTCACCTTTCCTTTAGGGTAACACTTCTTCATGTCGATACACAATGACCCCAACAAAATCTCAATGAAGAATATCCTAGCACAAACCACGTAGCCTAGAAGCTCATAAACCATCGTATTTCCTCTTAAGCACCCCATAACTCCCTGACCGAGATGCCCACGCTGAATAGACCCTCTGTGAATTTGAAGTTGTTGCTCTGACCCCCTTGATACTAAAATATAGATTCATACTGGCGTAGAAGTACCGCAAGCCCCAACATCGTCCCATGCAAGATCTCAGATCTTAATCATATAAAAATTTCGAGATCCTTTCAATACCATATACATATACAAATTTGAGGCCAAAACTAATGTATCACTTGACTCTGCAAGCTGCCTGTCGATAGTGGACTCCCCTACTTGACGCGAAGCCATAAGACACAACATCCAATTATCTAGAAACTCGTGACATTCAAACTCACTTCCCTTAGTGCCTTGAATGATAATATGTACCTTCCACAGAGTAGGAATCACATACGAACCACATAGACTCTAATACCACCAACTATCCTCAATAAACATCCACCTCGTGACCACACCACAATCGTGATGTCTAGTCAACCAATTAAACCTTCCCAAACCCGTAATTACCAACCAGATGCCTGAACTCGCTGCACCTCAATGTGAATAACTAAATAGTCTCCCAATACCTCCACATCCTCAGTAAGGACGACACATTGAGACAATGTTTGAGCATCCCTGGCTTATAGCCCATCCGCAGCACCACAAACAATTAGCGCTTAGCTGGTACCGAGTGCGCAATATGATACAGGAGTGGATGCAAAGGAACATAAGACATGTTCTTCGAGCTGAATCAATGTCGCACGATAAGAAATGAAAGAAGTGGAATTTCCTAAGAGTTTCTGTATCCTCTCGAAGATAAGTACAGATGTCTCTGTAGCGATCCACAAGAATCTACTGAACCTGCTTATGACTCGTAGCACCTATGAACCTAGAGCTCTGATACCAACTTGTCACGACCCAAAATCCCTCGGAATGAGTCGTGATGGCACCTACTCTCTAAAAGTAGGTTAGCCTAACACATGCCGAAATAATAAATGGTCTTACTGAACAACTATTAATCATGAAACAAGAATTTCTAAACAAACCAATAGTCTGAACATGATACAATATCCCAAAACCGGTAGTACAAGTCATAATCCCTTCTAGGAGTAATTATACATAATGAATACACTAGTGTTCTGGAATAGAAGGAAACAATGGAAATAAATACAATAGAGGGTGACTTTAGAGCGTGCAAACGCTTGTCATGTGTACCTTGAAGTCTCCAGCCACACCAAGCATAAGTCTCAAAATTGACTCGATCCGAATAACCTGGTTCTGCGCAAAACATTGTGCAGAAGCGTAGCATGACTACACCACGGTGGTACCCAGTAAGTATCAAGCCTAACCTCGGTAAAGTAGTGACGAGGCGAGGTCAAGACACCCACCGAACATGTAAACTTGTGCAGGATATGACATAAAGCTAACAAGGAAGGAATATCAAAGTAATGCCAATAACAAACAGAAATCAGATTACAAACGGTAGTAACGATAAGGGAAATATGATCACGCTCAACTATGTCTTATAAAAAGACTAAACGGGCGTTACAAATATAATCTGGGGTATTATGCCCAGAGTCGATCCCACAGGGAATTTACGTATCAATCAAGTCGTTAGAACACGCAACTTTTACTCAATCAATTCTCTCAAGACTTTTTAATATAAATTGGTGATGTTTTACTAATTCTACTGACAATAATAATAACTAGCAATTACTAACAATGTTTTGTAAACAATTATGATAAAGGTCTAAGGTTATGGTTTCC
>ML332269.1:0-49366 GCA_005239505.1 Nicotiana paniculata
GTCTAACTCTGTCCCGAAACTAAGGCAAAGAAAAGATGGCTAGACTGATTTACAGGGCTCTCACTTGAGGCGGGTCAATATGCAAAAGGAACCCATCCTCATCGGGAACATCGAGTCGATCCCGACTGGCCATAATGGCCGATGATTCAAACTCAAAACCTTAAAAAGGAGAAAGTCAAATTAAAGTGCCTATAAAGGCAAATGAAGTTGAAAGGTGGAACCCCGTGTGGCTAACCATCTTGGCAATGTCTGAAAAGCCGAAGTATTCCAGTGACTTAAAGTTACAATTGGAAGAAAAGTCAGAAGTGTAAAGCCAATAAAGGCGAAATAAAGTCGAAAAGGTTAAGTCCCACACGACTAACCGCCGCAGCAGAATTTGAGGGGCCAAAACTCCCCCCCCCCCCCCGATACTCTAGAAATCCAAAAGAAAAGCAAGAGAAAGGCCTACAAAGGAAAAAAGAAAATAAAATGTTGGTTCCCTATGACCGATCGCCATGGTAAAATCTAGAAAGCCAAGGTCCTCGGGATTATAGATGAAACCCAATCCCCCCATCAAGAAAACAAGCAGGCAAGTGTTTGAGATCTCCATCAAAAGAACTGAGATCAAGCAGTTGAAAATCAAGACCGCGAAACCAACCACCATATTAAACTAACAAATCGTTCTTTGTTTGAAAATAGAAAACAGGTGCAAAAGCAACCATGTAGAAAGCAGGTGCAATCAAAAGGAATTGCGCAAGGGCTGGAAGGAGCTCTGCAGCATTGACTCAAAGAAAGGGAAGTTTCCTCTAAAAAATCTTTTTCCGCATATATATAAAAAATTTAAAAAAAAAATAGAAGAAATGAAGTTGAATGTGATGCAACCTAAAGTAGCATAGGGTCCTCAACCCCTAAAGTAGCATAGGGTCCTCAACCCCTAGCCAAACACTTTCCAACCGAGGGCATCTGAGTCCTCAGTTGATGCCAACGTAGGGTCCCGCACCCAAGCAGACAACAGTATAACATGTTGATCATCTTCATACACTGGCATAACCCAGTGATCTCTATTTCAGGCGACAACATAACCCGTTGACCTTTCCAGACACCAGCATAACCTGGCGATCTTCCTGACAACAGCATAACCTGTTGATCATTTTCAGACATTGGCATAACCCAATGATCTCTATTTCAGGCAACAGCATAACCTGTTGACCTCCCCAGACACCGGCATAACCCGGAGATCTTCCTGACAACAGCATAAGTTGTTGATCATTTTCAGACACTGGCATAACCCAGTGATCTCTATTTCAAACAATAGCATAACCTGTTGACCTTTCCAGACACCAGCATAACCTGGCGATCTTCCTAACAACAGCATAACCTGTTGATCATCTTCAGACACTGGCATAACCCAGTGACCTCTATTTCAGGCGACAGCATAACCCGTTGACCTTTCCAGACACCAGCATAACCTGGTGATCTTCCTGACAACAGCATAACTTGTTGATCATTTTCAGACACTGGCATAACCCAGTGATCTCTTTTCCCCAGACACCTGCATAACCTGGTGATCTTCCTGACAACAGCATAACTTGTTGATCATTTTCAGACATTGGCATAACCCAATGATCTCTATTTCAGGCAACAGCATAACCTGTTGACCTCCCCAGACACCGGCATAACCCGGCGATCTTCCTGATAATAGCATAACCTGTTGATCATTTTCAGACACTGGCATAACCCAGTGATCTTATTTCAGGCAACAACATAACATGTTGACCTCCCCAGACACTGGCATAACCCGGCGATCTTCCTGACAACAGCATAACCTATGGATCATCTTTAGACACTGGCATAACCCAGTGATCTCTATTTTCAGGCGACAGCATAACCTGTTAACCTTTCCAGACACCAGCATAACCCGGTGATCGTTTCTTCTCCAGACACTGGCATAAACCCAGTGATCTCTTTTCCCCAGACACCTGCATAACCTGGTGATCCTCCTAACAATAGCATAACCTGTTGATCTCCTCCAGACATTGGCATAACCCAGTGATTTTCTTTTGTGACAACGACATAACATGTTGATCCTTCCCCAGACACCGGCATGACCTGGTGATCTCTTCTTGACAACAATACGAGTTGTCGGTCTTTTCTAATATAGGGTCCCCAATCCCTAGTTGATTTCACCTCTCAGGCATAGGGTATCCACCCCCTAGTCGGCATTCACTCCGGGTACACAGTTCTCGGCCTTTTATTGCTTTCAATAATAAAATAGCATAGATTTTATTACAATAACTCACAAAATTTTCCTAGTGAAAACTAGGGCAGAAAATTTCGTTCGTTTGTTTTGATTTCGTGCAGATTACGTTTCTAGAACATTGGAACTCGAGACGACCAAAAGAAGAAGTTTTGATCCAAAATAACAAAACAAAAAGAAGAAAGATAAGATTGAATCCAAAAGTGCACAAACGAGGAAGATGTGGACTATTCAGGACGAGATTGAAGTCATCCGTCCAGTATATCCCGCTTCCATCCGAGGAACGACAAGACAAAACCAGCACTTGCGACTAACAAGCATCAGGATCCAGGTCAGAGTCAGCAAAAGATCGAGACTCAAGACCAAGTCCTAGATAGGAATCTTGTAATTTAGCAGCTGATAGGTTTCAGTTAGTCCTTCATTTTGTACTTGGGTGTAACAAAGAGAGCAGCAGCAGTAACAGCAGCAACCACAGTAAAACCACAGTTACTCGGTAGTCCAAGCTACCAAAACTTCTAGAACTACACTGACCTGATTCCTTTATAGCCAAGGATATGTAGGCAACCTTGAAGCAGGTTTCGGTCAAACTTTTCGAAACTCTTCACCATGGAACATATGAATAGGTAAAAGTCATTTATTGCGGCTCACTTTGTCTTTGCCCGAAAACTCTTCGTGTTTCCGAACAAAGAGGGGTAGCTGTGAGCATGTGATTTTTACTCGCCATATCATCCTATCAAAATCTCGATAAATCAATTGATTTAATGAATTTTTTGTTGATTTTCAGTGATTAATTGTGAATTATTTGCATTTTTGCATATCCATAATTCATCTTTTAAAATTACTAAAATTTGCATCACTATTATCAAGGAATTATGAAGTGATTATTTATAATTAATTAAATAATAGACGAATGATGGTTATTTAACGTAATGTAGTTTTTAATAACTAATTGCTAAAAAAATTAATCATTTTTATTCGATAAATCATAGATTTAATGAGGAATATAAAATTGGTTGTTTTATTCTTAATTAATATGTAAATAGATTAAAAATAAGGTTTAAAATTAATTGCTACATTTTTGGATTAAATTAGATTTGAACTTAATTAGATTAATTAGTTTAATTAATTAAGAGAGCCAATTTCGGACCTGGGCTTGAAACTACCCAGGACCAAACCCAATCCCTACACACTCAAACAACCCAGGCCCAAACCCCCTTACCCGGCCTGCCCCAGCACCCCTCCAAACGACCCCGTTTGGTTTAGTTAATTAACTCCTGGCCATTGGTCGAAATAGATCGGACGGCCAGGAACTCACCTCCCCTAGTATATCTATGTCCTAACAAAACCCCACCCCCTCATTTGCGAAGTATCACACCCCATTTCCCCTTCATCCGTCTCTCTCTCTCTCTCTCTCTCTCTCTCCTCTCTCTAACAAACCCTAGCCGCCTCAAAGTTCCCACCATCCTCCGCCGACTGGAAATCACCTCCGGCGGCGGAGCCTCACTCAATCGACCCCAAACTTTCACCCTACAATCCTCTCCTCCTCCTCAATCGCCTCATGCCTTCAACTTCTCCAAAAACCCAATCGATTTACGTCAATTTCAAATCGAAGAATCTGAAAACCCCAAAATTACTCCCCGGCCGATTCAAAGACAATCAATGGTTCAGACCTTCATGGGTCGATTGCTCTTAACTAGAGAAATCGATTCATGAAGGTTTGATTCATTTTCAAACCCCACTGGAATCCGACAAGGTCCAACGACCTCCTTTCTCTTTCCCGGCAAAAACACCTTTAACGGGTATCCCCCCTTCCTTTCTAACTGTTTCTTGTACTATTAGTATGAATATGTCATAGTTTAATAAAAAAATTTTATTTGTTGTATTAATTTTTAGATTTTTTTTTGTTTTCTTTCATCGTTTTCTTCTACCTGTACATATTTCTTCCTCATCGTTTAGTTTAAGCTCTAAACGTATTTCATGACAGTCATGCTTTGATTTGTTCTTGTCAATCAAGTAATTAGGTTTATCTGATAACCATGTTTCCTAACTTAGGTCTTGTCATTGTCTGTATGTGTGACTGTTCTTCTTTGATTCGCACTACCTTTGATTTGATTAATCAGTGTTTAACATGTTATGCACATTCCGGACTGTTTTGAAACCATGTTTAGTCACTTAGGATTTCCTGTTAATCATCATTGATTTATTAGGTGTTCTACTTGTTAAAATTAATAATTAGCTTTATTGATTCATGCTTAAGTTTTCCAGAATACCTTTACTGTCGCTTTATCTCCTCTCTAAATGCTACTGTCTACCTCCATTTGATTAATCACCCTAACTTTAGTATAGTCTGAAGATTAATCATTCGCCTAGATTATTTTATAAGTTAATTAGGCTCCTAACTTCATTAAGGGTTTAGTTACTAATATAATTAACTAAGATCAAGAAGCAGTCTAATAAACTAACCATTTTTATTGATTGGTAAGTCTTAAAATCTTGTCCAAGATAATTAGTCTGGGATTAACTGACTAAAATAAATCATTTAACCTAGGCTTAATAATTATCAAACACCTAATCAACCTCTTAAACCAGTTTAGAATCAGTAGGGATTAAGCCTCTTAATTAATCAAGTCTAACAACCTAGTTGTTTCTATCAATTGATCTAAGGCGAACTAGTTAGGACTAGTTGTGCATTTGAGTTAACTAAGTTCAGAATAATTTCACCTTTATATAATTTCAACTCCCTCGACCTAGAAGTTAACTTAGCTAACCTCTTAAGTAGTTAACTAAAAAAATATGTCCAAAGATAATTAGCTTAGGATTAATTAGCTAAAAGTAATTAGTTAATCTGGGCTTAATAATTGGTTAAGCCTCTGATTTTAGGTAACCAATTTGAATTACTTAATTAAGTAAGATTAGTTTAAATTAAGGAATTAAATTGATTCGACCTACTTTATTTAATTAACTTAAACATGGATAACTAGTATGAAAACTAACTCTAGGCATTTAATCAATTAATCTTTAATTAATTAACTTAATCATAGTTAAGAACAACTAATAGTTAACTAAAGAACATAGTTGGGGTTAACTAACCAAAGTTAATGCCGAGTTAACTAATGAACCTAAATAGTGTTAGTTAACTATAGTTAAATAATAACCCAAAGTGAGCTTAACCTTGACTACCTAATGGTAAATTCAGGGACTCCAAGGGGTACATTAGGTAACTCAATTTAGGAAATCAGGCTCTTAAGGTTAAAAGGGTATTTTGCTAAAGTTCTGGAATGGGGACAGCTGTCCCAAAGATGGGGTTGACAGCTGCCCTATGTACTATTTTGGTACTATTTTCTTAGTATTGGATAGGGAATCTTCAAAAGAATATCCCATTCCCAAATATCCTATAAATAAAACATCTTTTTAGAGGTTAGGGAAGAATTTTTGGCACTTGTGAGCTGCTGGGATACAGGATCTTTCCCATTCTTCAGAAATACTGTCTCTACTAAAAAGGTTTTGAAAAGTGAGTCTTATGAGAAAAAAAATCTGACTTCCTTTTTGAAAACAAGTCTACAACTAAATGGCCTAGCACAGCTGCTATATTTTTTTTGGATCTCTGATTTCTGGAAGTTTTCTTCAAACAGTCACACTCAAAGATTTCTGGGTTAATTCTTGCTGGGCTGTTTGGTTTTTTCCCTGGATTTTCTGTTTGCTGATGCTGATCTCCCTTCCTATTTTGCTATTTATTGTTCATACTTGACCTTTATTTGCTCAAGTTTCTTGCTGGATTTTCTTTCTCTTTAAAGGTATGTAACAGTGAACTTTATACAAAATTATTGTATTCAGACTTTGTTTTAAACTTGTTGTCTCATGTTGTATTTTCTTCAAGAATATGTGAATCTTCTTCTTCCCCTTTCTTAATGTAGAAACTGAAGTAAGATTATCATTATCTAAGTGTATGCATGCAACTCTTTGAATCTTCTTGGTAGTGTACTGAACTTCTGTTAACAAGCTTAATGTTTGATAGCTAGGTGGTAATTTCATATGTGTTTTGCATGTTAGAATATAAATGGCACTAGGGTAAATGAATCTGACCTTCCAATGGTCAAATTCACCCCATAATAGTGCACAAAACAGTAGTGTAGATAGCTGAAATTCACCCTTTAAAGGGTATACAACATGTAGTCAAAAGGGCTATAGAGCAAAGAATCTGAACTCTTATATGGTCTTATTCAGTCTCTAAAAAGCCAAGAATAGTCAAAATGTTCAAAGGAATGCGATTTGAAGTATTGGTATGGTTTTTAGAAATGTCAAGTAAGTTTATATCTCTAGGTTTGAATCAGACTCTCCTTCATAGTCAGATTCAATCTAAGAAAAATATTTAAAACATGTTGCATTTCTTCCTGTTGAACCTGTGATCACTTATCAGAATCTGGTTGTCCCTCTATGTGTGATTACAACAGAAAAATTATCTGTTAGAGGCTTCTGTGATTAATTCTATATCCTTGAAGTCATAATAGAGTCATTTAGCTAGTATTAAAGGGGTAGTGAATCTGACCCTTTATAATGGTCAAATTCACCCCATATTTTAGATGCTTAGAGAGTATTTTATCACCCTTCAAGGGTACATAAATGAGGTCATCAACAAAGGATCTAGAGTATGGAATATGAATCTCCCAAATAGTTAGGTTCACTATCTCAACACGCCTAAGTAATCAAAACTCAAGGAATAAGTATGGACTGAAGGTCCAAGGTATGGAAATGACAGTCTCGGAGTTGAGTTTGATACCTTTATGGTCATATTCACATCGAGAAAGTGCATAAATGATTCTGCCATTAGTATACCTTAGCATAGTATTATCAGGTTAAACTTGACCTCCTTTCATGGTCCTGTTCGGTCTGATGGGTGCCCAACACTTAGTTAGTTTGTATATTCTATAAATTACAAAAAAGGGGGGCTGAAAATGTACAGTACGAAGAATCCATATGTGGAGCGGCTATTTAGGATTTCCATTTTTTAGTTTCTTTGGATATTCATAAAAAATGTGTTTTTACCAAAGTTGTATTTTCGCTTCAGAAAAACTGTAATTTGTTCGCTTATGCACTTTGGAATCTTGTAATCTAAGGGACTGGACTGTATATTCATTTTTTTAGCCTTTCAAATGATAGTGTTCAAACTAAATAGTTATTTCAAAATTCAGTTGTTTCAATATAAGTGGATTTAGTGGATTATTTCTGGTTCATGACGTATCCTGTTAAACTCTCATAAATCGATGTATGAACACTTTGAACCTTGAAGCATGTGATTAGGCTATCTAAAAGTCAACAAGAATTGTTAATTTAGAATTGGTAAAACTGCATGTGTTGTGTATCTTCGCCAGAAATTACAAAGCTCCAGAAAAAATAAAGTAATTTTAACTTACCAATTCGATGCGAGTCCAGTATGTAATGCATTTATGTGTCTATAATTCTTATAGGTATATATATATATATATATATATATCTGCACGAATAAGGCGCATTTTGATTAACACATATTTATCATTTACCAAACTAGGAAGAGAAGATCTTTAAGATCTGATTAAGACTTGAATTTCCTAACTATTAGTTTTCTTGCAGAAATAGCCAAGCTAGGATGGATTAATTGGGGCAAATATGGCCATAGCCGAAAATTGTTTCCTTTTAGGCTAATGAATTTCTCTCTTTCTTTAGACAACCCCCCTAGATAAAATTAGGCCCTTTAGATTGAAATTTGATAAAGAACCGAATACTATTCCATGTTACAATAAACTACACTCGGGAGTGGCAACTCATGCCCCCGACCCTCAATTCTAAACAACTAAATAATCACATAGCAATCACGGGTGCATTTTATGTGACGTTTCGCCATGTGTTAAAAAATAACAAGTGCACGCCATCGTAACTTGTCCAAGATAAATCCATAAACGTCCTAATCAATCTTAAAACTAAAACGCTCTTTCAAAAACAGAAAACTCAAACATCGCCACAAATGGGCATTATAAAACCGTCACGACCATAGTCTTGACTACGTAATCTACACGCGGGTGCGACAACTCATGTCCCCGTCTTCAACTTCAAACTATAATAAAAATCACATGTTGTAATTGCGGGTGCATTTCATGTGGCGTAGTTATAATATGTCCCAAAAACAAATAAGTGCACGACATCGTGACTTATTTCAAGATAAACCCATAAAATACATAATTAATTAGATAATTTAGCCAATTATTAATGGTTAAGCAACCGTGCTAGAACCACGAAACTCGGGAATGCCTAACACCTTCTCCCGAGTTAACAGAATTCCTTACTCGGATTTTTGCAGACAAGTTAAAACAGAGTCAAAATTTCCTCTATTTGGTATTTCAATAAATAAATGGTGTCCCGGAACACCGTAAAAAATCCGGGTGGCGACTCTGAAAATAATAATAAATCCAAAATCTGAATAATGTCACTTTAATTAGAAAAAACTGCCCTATTACCCTACCGGGGTGAAAAAGGAGGTGTGACACCAGCTTCTGTAAAATATTTCCTGGCTTTAAAGGTTTTTTGAATAACCCAAGATGCTTGCTTTGGTTCATCTCCCCAGTCAAGATTATATTTTTTATAGTATACATGGACTCATTGAACCCACATTTTATCCTTCTTCTTGCATAAGTTCCACAATAGCTTGCACATTTCAGCTTTGTTCCATAAGACTATGTCCATCAGATTCAAGCCACCAGCTACTCTTGGACTGCACAATCTATCCCAAGCTATGAGTGCTTTCTTCGTATTTTCAACATTTCCTGTCCATAACAATTTTCTGCAAATACTTTCAATCAACAGGATCAGCTTCTTAGGCAATAGAAAGATCTGAGACCAATACACTTGAATAGAGAGTAGAACACTTTTGATAAGTTGCTCTTCCTGCATAGGATAGGGCTACCATCTTCTCAAGTAATGGCTGATATTGCAGTAATGTCATCCTTTTATTACTCAAAGGTACCCCCAGATATCTCACTGGGAGGGTCCCCTTTGAGAATCCCAGCATTGTTAAGATCTCCTGCTGAATGTCATCTCTAACTCCTCCAACGTAGATTGAGCTTGTCCCAGTGTTAGCAACTAATCCTGAAGCTTGTGAGAACTCTTGAAAGCATTGGTACAACAGCTTCACAGATACATAATCACCTCGACAGAATAGTAAAAGGTCATCAGCAAAACTAAGTTGAACTATGTTCATCTTGGCACACTTTGGATGGAAATTAAAATCTGGATTCCTTCTTAAAGTCTTCAGCATTCTAGTAAAATATTCCATAGCCAAAACAAATAGATAGGGAGATAAAGGATCACCTTGTCTCAACACTTTTTTTGCTTTAAAAGGTACTAAATGCTGTCCATTTATAACAATGGAATATGATACACTTCTCATACATCTCATAATCCAATTCACAAACTTCCCTGGCATTTGTATATTTCTCAGCACTTGTTCCATGTAGTCCCATTCAATAGAGTCATATGCTTTATTCATATCAACCTTTAGCATGCATCTAGGTGATATACCCTTCCTACCATATCCTTTAACAAGCTCATGGCTCATTATTATGTTATCATTGATCAACCTTCTTGGGACAAATGTTGACTGGCTTACATCTACAATGTCATCCATTATACCTTGTAATCTGTTTGTTAATACCTTCGAGATAATTTTATAGAGTATAGTGCAGCAGGAAATTGGTCTGAAATCTGAGACTCTAATTGGATTTGGTACCTTAGAAATTAAGGTCACTGTCGTACAATTGATTGGTTCATATAACTTGTCTTCAGAGAAAAACTTCAGCACTGCTTCAGTAATCTTATCCCCAACCACAGGCCAAGCTTTTTTGAAAGAGAGTGCATTAAAACCATCACAACTCGGTGCTTTATTATCACTTACCCCCATTAGAGCTTTGTATATTTCTTCCTTAGACACTTTTGTTATCAATTGCATCTGTTGTTGTCTGTTGATCAGTGGCCCTTCTCTCATTATTGCTGGATTAATAGTAGGAAGTTTTTCAGCTGTTGATCCTAGAAGTTGTTTATAGAACCCCATTATCTCTTCCTCAACCTCCTGCTTTGTATGTGTCACTGTTTCATTACTCCTTGTTAAGTTCTTAATCTTGTTTTGAGAGTACCTACTCTTCATGCTTGCATAAAAATAGGCAGTGTTGCCATCTCCTAGATTTAGCCATTGTACTATTGATTTTTGCTTCATGATACTTTCTTCCACCCTTATCCATTTCTCCAGCTACAGCTTTAATTCTTTTTCTGCTAGTACCATATTTTCAGGTTGACCAGGACTTCTCATTTGCTCCTGCATTATACATAATTGATTCCTGCATTCTGCAATCTTGTCTCCCACAACATTATACTCTTTAGTATTCACTTCTTTCATAGCTTGTTTCACCCTTTTCAATATATCCCAAACATCTCTCATTATATTATCTTTATTACTCATTTTCCATGATCTATCAACTATCTGCAGATAGTCCTTATGTTCATTTAGGTGATTCAAAAACTTGAAAGGCTTACGGATTGACTCATCCTTTTCTTCAAATGTAATGCTCAATGGTGAGTTATCAGAGAATCCCGGATCCATTACCCATACCTCTAGATAAGGCATTTTCAGCATCCACTCTGCATTGACCAGTGCTCTGTCTATCCTGCTATATGTGTGTCCATGTGAAACTTCTTCCAATAGACCTCATATCAACCAAGCCAGCATCATCTATAAAATTATTAAAGTCCCTCACTATTGGACAGGATTTCCAATTGGCTTATCCTCCCCAGATCTTATGGCATTATAGTCTGCCATGATTAACCATGCTCCTTGTAATCTGCTATTAATCTTTCTTAAGTCCCTCCATAGTTGTCTCCTGTCATCCAAAGTATGCAAGCCATAGACTGCTGTGAATTCAAACCTCATATTCATGCTCTTTATAAGAATTTCAACATGAATAAACTGGTCTTACTTCTCCATCACCATACATTCTATTTCCTTAGCATCCCATATCAACCAAATTCTTCATTTACTACTATGTTCATAGTTAGCTAGCCAATCCCACCCTGCAGTGACCTTACTTATTATTTGACTAGCCTTTTGTTCCTTTACTTTATGTTCTAGTAAATAAATCATATTAACTTTATTACTTCTTATAAACTTCTTCCTTCTATCTAGGAGTCTTGTTCAGACCCCTAATGTTCCATGTTACCAATTTCATACAGGAATGAATATAGACTGTGAATACCCTTCTGCTCCTTCTTGGCTCCTTTGTCTATTCGAACCTTCACCCAGTTGTCTTGGACTCATTATTTTCAATCCAGACTCTGCTAGTATATTGAATCCATTAATGATGTTGATTGTATCCTTTCCTGTTTTTTCCTTGCTTCGATCTATAGATTTCCCTGTGGCTTTTTTCCAACTCACCTCTTCCTCTCCTCTATCTATCCTTACAATTGAGTTATCAGACTTGTTGTTTTCTCTTCAATCATTGTCATTTGATTACTCTTTACAGGTACTATTCCTTGTTGGTCCACCTTGTCACTGCCTCTGTCCTTAGGTTGCCATTCTTGTCTCTGCTTCTGCTGTTTTATCTTAGTCTTCTGTGCATGTTTCTCATCTTTACCACATCTATGCCCAACTTGTCTACAACTTTGGTAGAATTCTGGCACCCAGTCATAGGCTACTACTTGAATAAACTCTCTCCCAATTGGATCTATCACCTTAATGACCTTAGGGAGTTCTTTTCTTACATACATCCCAATCAATACTCGAGCATAATTAATTCAATCAAATTGAAATGTGCAAGCACCTGCATACAATAGGATCCCTAATCCGCTGCTTATTCTACTTAGAGGCTTAGCTTCCCAGCAGTTCAATTGGAGATTAGAAAATTTTACCCACACAGGAATAGTTTGCAGAACCTCCTTACTAAAATCAAAATTCTCTGACCAAGCCTTCATGATCATCGGTTTAGTACCCAGCATATGTGGCCCTGAATACAATACTTCATCTCTATCTGCAATTGAATTAAACCTTACAACAAAGTATCCTCATTATGATAGTAGACCTTAGGTTTGGTTGCAAAGTTCCATGCCGACACAATGAATCGCTCCATAGCTCTAATTGTTGGAGTAGTTCCAACAACATAGAGAATCAAAGCTTGCTTCCAACCTTCTCTCTTCTTCCACTTCTTCTTTACATAATTCAACAATTACTTCTCCATTTTTGATAGTCGGTGCAATGAAGCTTAGATCGATACCTTTTTCCGCCAATCTTTTCCTGCTCAAACAAATTTGACCAATTCTTCTGGCTTGGCTCTGCAGTTTCATCTGTTAATTTGCTTTTACTCTTATCAGCTTCCAATTTACTCTCACTTTTTTCACTATTACCAACAATTTCTTCCGAATATCTCACAATCTCCCCAGCTTTCTCTATACGATTATTGTTAGCATGCATGTCAATTTTCACTCGACTAGATCTTCCAATTTGCGATTGATTACCAGAATTTACCTTAACACTCTCAATCGTCAGTACAGGACTTGTTGCATGTGGCGTTTTCAGACCCTCCTTAGTGGTTGATAATGGCGGACACTGTTCCATTGAATTTTTCATTGCATTTACAGCCTCCACACTCTGTATCCCTGTAATTTGTGAATTACCAGTATTCGTGAGGTTCCCTAGTTGAATCTTCGTCGCATTTTTCCTAGGTCTTCCCCTCCCCATTGTTGATCAATGTATGTTAGCAAGAACACGTTATCATGGGCTAAGAGAGAACATAGAGTAATAATAATAATAATAATAATAATACTGTTATTATTCCTAACTGAGATCAAATACATTATGTAAGGTATAGCTTTGAAAAGATGAAGAAGCCGAGCTCCAAGAAAAATTCCCGCCGCTACCATAGTAGCAGCATGTATAGAGCCGAAATGGGGGTAGGCCCCTCCATGGCATCAGATAACCATACATGAAGGAGGAATTGGGCGGATTTAGCAACTGCACCGGCAAATAAGAGAACAGTACATAAAGTAACAAATAAAAAATCGACTTCATTATTATAAATCAAGTTGTTGAATATTTCGAATAAATCCCTAAATTCGAAACTCCCCCTTATCCAATAAAAACCTAAAATTCATAATAATAAACCAAAACTTCCTACACGATTAGTTACAAATGCTTTTTGACAAGCATTTGCCGCAACAGGTCGTGTAAACCAAAATCCTCCCAAAAAATATAAATTTGTATCAAATTCAAACTAGTAACTAATCCCAACATGGAAGTACTGACTAGTAACTAATCCCAACATGGAAGTACTGAAAAAACTCATATAAGCAAAAAATCTCAAATAGCCTTGATCATGAGCCATATAATTATCACTATAAATAGGAACCATAAATTCAACAGTAGTGATTAATATTGACATAATAGAAGTAAGTGGGCCGATCAAGTATCCGAAGTTTAAAGAAAAATCATTATTGATGATCCAAGACCATACATATTGATAAAAAGAACTGCTANAAGAATAATCATTATTGATGATCCAAGACCATGCATATTAATAAAAAGAACTGCTATTTATTTGTTGAATAGACAGGTAGATTGAAAAAATCATGACCATGCTTAACAATAAAACACTCTGAAAAGCCCACATACGGCGAAAAGTTTTTGTTGTCGTTGGAAAAAGAATAAGTCCCACTCATGTTAACATAGGGACTCGAAGTGGAATGAAAGGTAAGATCCATGCATATTCATATTTTTGTTCCATAAAAAATTTTGAATTCTTAAATAATTATTTTCGATTCACCGGATCTTATCTCTTTTGAAAGGAGTCAGTCAAAATATGGACTAACTTAAACTAATTTAAAACTTAAGTCGAATTTTCTATTCTTACTTATTCTGAGTCTTTGTTAAATATTTCAACTATTTAAATCAAGAAGTTACAATTGGTCAAATGATATGAAAGGGATTAATTACTAGTCTCTTTTGAAATATGCCTACTTTTCTCCAAGTTTGACCAGTGAATCGATCGGGATTCAAGTTTTTTTATTTCACAAGTAAAAATACAATTTTTATCTTTAAACCTTTCGAGGTATTTTATTGCATGTAAATGAAATGTAAAACCATAAATAGAAATCGAGTATTTTTTGGATTCTTTATTTTCTTTTTTATTTTTATTAAGTTCAACTAATTTCCTTTCTACAGAACAGCCGATTAGCAAATTCTATAGGTATAGATTTTATGAATCAAAAATAATGTGAAATAAAGATNTAGAATAATCGATTAGCAAATTCTATAGGTATATATTTTATGAATTAAAAATAATGTGAAATAAAGATACCAATCAATAAAGAACCTTTTTATTTTTTTTTTACAATTATGAATGTTTTATGGTATAAAAAAACCTGAAAAAACACATATTGACCTTCTTTTTTTATTTCCAGTATTATGCAATTTTCACATATCTATAAATAATTGAATGTGAATCCAATTATTATTATATATTAATTTGAGATCAATAGAAACATAAATTTCAAATCTTGAACCGTCCTTTAATTTTACGCGCACGTTTAAAAGAAACCCAACTAAATTTTTCACCCTCAAAACATCTCCAAGGTATATAACTATTTCTTTCATTGTAGGCCTAGCTTCTTGATCACTATTTGTGCAGCTCAAAGCTATATCCAATACATTGAAAGCTCGTTTTCTTTCTTTCCCTTGTACTATAAATTCAAACTCCCCATTTTCCATCTCTTCTTTCTTCATCGCTTGCCTTCCTAATATGTCCAACAAAATAATACCAAAATTATACACATCACTTTTCTGGCTAAGCAATTCATGAGAATATGCATATTCAAAAGGGGGTCGCTTTTTTTGCCAGGTATCGGAAAACTCTGTCCTCTCTGCTAATTGCGCGAAGCCATAGTCGGAAAGACAAGCAGTGAAATCAATATTGATCATGATATTTGATGCCTTGACATTGCCATGAACATTTAAGTATATGTCCTTGTTATCCTTAATTTGATATTTTGGTTGATTTTGAGAGTGGATAAATGCAAGACCATGAGCAATAAATAGAATTATTTTTAAACGTTGTTTCCATTCTAGTGCAGTTTGTCCTAGATCCCTTGCTCCATCAACCAAGAATTCTATAAGGATAAGAAATTGGAGTGAAAGAATTTCATTTATATGCATTGATAAATTTTACGCGATTAAAATTTAACATATTACAGCGGATTATCTGTTTCACCTTCTAGCTAGTTTTGTAGTCAAAGAAGCACTTAACCTTTTATTTGGCGTTGTATCAAACATGGCAGATTTAACTTATTTTAATATCAAGGAAGCTCTTATTTTATTCATTTGATACTACCAATAACCATTTCTACGAGGGTCTGGATCAGTGGTCGAGCTAGCATTGACGGTATGAGTTCGGTCAAACCTAGTCATTTTTGTTCAAACTTTATACATCGATAATATATAAATTAATCCGTTAGATTATTTTCATGGATTTGATTAAGGGTGTACATAGGTCGGATTGGTTCGGATTTTTCTATTACCAAACCAAACCAATGGTGACGGGTTTTTAAATTTATAAACCAAACCAATAAATTCGGGTTTTTCAATCTCGGGTTTTCTCATATTTTTCGGTTTTTTCGGGTTTTCGGGTTTTCCGGGTAAAGTCTTAATAGCACAAAATATGTACTTTATGCTCCAAATATCTATTTTAGTCCTAGTAGGATACAACTATATAATGTATTTTCCAAGAAAAAAGAATAATAATATGAGATGCGTCATAACATTGTACTAAAATATTCAATAACATAGATAAAATCACACAAAGAAAATATTACTGATTAATACACCATAATAAAAATAATACAATCTAAAAGTACTATATAGGTCGTGCTAAAATAAGTACAACTAATAAGTACTATTAATTACATAACTAAGCATAAAAAAAAGATAAACTAGGTTATACATTTCCATTATAAATCAATGCAAAACTAAAAAAAAATAGATATCCAACACTATTGTCATTCCTAGTGTTGAATTAAATTTCCTTTATTAGCATTAGTATTGATTTGAACTTTTTTGACTCACTACCTTTATGGGCTATAAAATTTATTGGACAATTCAAGAATGTTAAGTCCAAACTTTAAATAATATATATAAAGATAAAACTATGAACAAGTTTAAGAAATATTTATAAATTATATTACAATAAATATTTATATGCATAAAATAGTTTTTAAATTGTATAAATATAATGTCGGGTTGGTTTGGTTTCGTTTGACTTTTTTTAGTTAAAACAAAACAAAACCAATCAAGGTCGGATTTTTTTTCCCAACACCAAACCACAATCGGATTTTTTTTTCTCGGTTTAATTCGAATTATAGGGTTGGTACAGTTTATCGATTTTCTTTGTACACCCCTTGATCATATATATATATATATATATATATATATATATATATATATATATATATATATGAAAAAGAAAGCTGACCTGAAAGTAAATCAGCAAGACTACCCATGGGATCATAATCACAAACAACAAACTTGATCCTCTTTGAGTATAAATAAGCTGTGATTGGAACAAGTTGCTTGCACTGTCTACTAACCCTAGCAAATTTCTCAATTCTTTTCCCAAATTCACTATTTTTCATAACCACTTTCCTAAACCTTTTTAGAGCACATATTTTCCCTTTTAAAAGCACAACTTTTTCAGTCATACCAAAATGACTCTCCCATAACCCCAGCTGAAGCCCTTAACACTTCTTTTAGTGTCAATCTTGGCTCACAAGAATGAGCGATTGCTTTACCTGTCTAGACATAATATAATTCAACAAATAAAAATATTTTTACTATAACAATTTGAACTTTTAGATGAGATATATGATTGCAAAATTTACGATTAGGATCGTTATTTTTGTCAAAAAATACGAGAGGGACATCTTGTTTGAATCCGATGATGAATTCCTCGTACTCGTGTATAGACATTGATCTGCAACTGTTTTCTTCATGATCGTTGAAGTTCCTTCTAATTTGATGCTTAGTGACAAAAGCTCTTGATAACATCTTTTTTAACTTAATTAAATGGATGTTTAAGGAAACTTTCCGAAAGAGGTTTCTTGGAGAGAATTTATTGTGTTTGGGGTGTTGTCTCATTGGCTTTAGCATCTTAGAATAAATCGAACTCCTGGTGGTAAAAAAAGTTGTATATGGTATTTAGGATTAATTTATGGGATTTAGTTAAGGACATAGTGAGTTGAATCTCCTTGTTTTTCACACAAAATTTTTATTGGTTTGGAATATACCTTGATTTTATCCTTGCTTACGTACTAATTAAATTCATGATAGTATATCTACTACTACTAGATCAAAAGAAATTCATGTCATAGAAACATACTGTTGTGTGTACCCTGATGATGACCTTCTAACTATTTTGTGATAAAAATTCTCGCAAGATATTTGTTTACCTTATACATATATTTATTATTTTACCACGTATTAAATGATACGTATTCTTACTTTAATTTTACGTAAACATCGGATACAAACAGTATTTATATATTTTTTTCCTTTTCTTACTTACCTCGATCTTTTCCTAATGCCACAAAGAGAAACTTAAAAAATAGTAACAATCAAATAATTCTAAGGACTAAATATTTGACTCCAATAAGAATAAGGCGGACAATGAAAAGGACACGAATACGTCAAGAAAATACAAAAATACACTACTTCAATTTCAAGACAACATTAATTCCTTTTTTTGTTCTTGTTTTGCATTAAACTGCGTCATTAAAACTTTATGGTATAGAAATTTCATCTCTCTCTCGATAATATCGGTCCAGTGAGCATCATTTTATACTAAGGTTTTTGTTTTAATTCAACCTACCTTGGCCAATGACAAATAGCAAGATTTAAGGATTGACAATCAAACGCATATATAAGGAACTTTCAACTGACTATGAAATGAACTAGTAATATATAATAAACCTCTATCTGTATTAACATTGTTATTTGTGTTTTCAAACTCTGTAAAAATAAATACCAATTGAATTGGAGTACAGGAAATATTATGCTCCAACCATTATTTGAGGTCGTGGTCACTCTAATCTCGTGATAAAATAATGTATCGATCCACTTGCACGCACCTTGACTATTCTATCGAATACTACAGATAAAAAAGAGATCACCTCATTGAATTTGTGCTCGATTCCTAATAATTTTTACCCACTTCATTGCTCGTTAGATCATAAGGCGAGTTAGAGATCCGTTCAAAGCCAACAACGTGGACAATGATATTGAAATTACAGCCAAATGGATACTATTTCACTCTACGCACAAATAATGTGGGATTAAAATGTCACTACAGTTTCCCCTCTTCTTACCTCTTCTTTCCCCATATTTACTGCCCACCTTTCCAAATGAGGAAATAATAATTCATTCACATTGATGGTCAACCGAGTTTCCCGTTGTTTTTATCCTATATATAACTCTATCTTTCCTTTTTCTTTCCTTCAGACAGAAATAAACTTAATTCCTTTAAACCAATTCACACAATGGTCAAACTCTCCATTGCCATTTTCTTCCTCTTCTTCACCCTCTCATTTGCTCGCACACCCTTAACTCAACAAGAAAATGATATCAAACTTCCCCATACTCTCCCTGAACACGACGCCACCCCTACAAACCAGCTTGACAAAGAGACTCACCATGTTCAAGATAATCAAGATCTTCCTGAACCTAAGGCCAAAAAGATTAAGGCATTACCTTTGACATTTGTCCGGCTTCGTCCGATCAACCGCCACTTTCGGGCCAGATCATCTAGGCTCCCTAACAGACTATGCCACCACCATTTCCACCATGCACATAACCTGAAGCCAAGAACACACCATGATGATCATGATCATGATCAGATCAACGACAACAACCCAGTAAAATCCCACCGGTGGAGTCTGGGAAAAGATATGATACTTTCTTCTGGTGATAACAGTGATTTTGATGACCATGTAATGTTTGATGGAGGCAGGCATCAGGTTCCGGAGGAATGGATGAGTTTCCTCCACGACAACAACGAAGATGATGATGAACAGAAGATGTCAAGGTTCATAATCAAGCGGGATAATCACGATAAGTTTGCTAAACTGAAACTGAAGAATCAGTTCTATGACCCCTTTGATGATGAGGAGGAGGATGAAGATGAGGATGACAAGATTTCGGCAATGCAGTATGATGATCATAATAGCATTGCTAGGAAGAAACTCAAGAAGCATTTGCACCATCACCATGAGGAAGAGGAGCAAGAAGCTGAAGAAGAGAATGAGGCTCATAAGGAGGAAAAGAAGACAGGTGGTTTCGTGAGGCACATTCGCAAGTTCTTGGATCACTACTTCGATTGAAGCACCTTTGCTAATGTGCTCCATGTTTTGCTTTAGTATTTTGTATTAACGTAATGTATTTGTAGGATTGCTCGTTGAGAGTGAGCATTGGCGCAATGGTAGAATTGCTCCTTTTGGCTGAGGCCTGGAGACAACCTCTTTGTAGAAATACAAGAAGGTTGTGTACCATGTACGCTCATCCTCTCCCTATACCCTGGACTAAGCAGGGGAGCACTTTGTGCATAGGATAAGCCTTTACAAGAAGGTTGTGTACCATGTACGCCCATCCTCTCCCTATACCCTGGACTAAGCAGGGGAGCACTTTGTGCATAGGATAAGCCTTTAGCTTGTTGATGTGTGTGTGTTTTAATAGTTGTAAACAAACTTTGCATCCATATGAGATGTAGTAGCAAGGATTCTAACATGTATACAATATGATTGCGATACCAAGTTGAAATTACAATTTTACTTAGAAAAAGAACAAAATTCTTCATTTCTTCTTTGTGATTTACTAATTTGAATTGGAAGCAAAGAATTACAAGATATTCAGAAGTAGGTAGAGCATGCACCAGTTTGTTGGCTGCTGGTGAGTTCTGAGCAAGGCCAAGGGCTGACTTGAATTGCAGCTCCGCTAACATCTGAGCATTTCCAAGGGGAATTTCGTGGTCCGGGGTTGTTGCCATGAAGGTTGATATTGGAGAGACAAATCCCAGAGAAAGGGGAATTCTTCAAACCACGGATCAAACCAGCCTGCAAAACCTTTTCACCCCAAACATCCTTAATCTTGATACCTTTAACAATTGGAAGAGCATTCGGATTGAAATTTTCGTCCGGATGGTCTCCAACATCACCTGCAATCTTAATCCCCGTTCGTGTATTTTCCATGTAGACGTTTGAGACCGTAATATTTCTAATTATCCCTCCTCGACCGATGTTTGTCTTAATGTGAATGCCAACTCCCATGTTGAAAAGGTTTATATGCTCAGCTAAAACATCCACTACACCACCAGAAGTTTCACTTCCAACAGCAATTCCAGCAAATGGAGATGATCCAGTTACCCTTCGGATGGTTATGCCATGACTAGGGCGACCATAAGCAATGCCATATTGATCCCATCCACTCTTCACTGCTACTAGATCATCCCCTACAGAAATGTAGGAATCTTCTATACAAACATGGGAGCTTGAATCTGCAATAGTAAATAAACATACTAATGAATTAATGGTAAAGAAAGAAAAAGCAACCACTAACTGTTGTAGGTCTGTGTCTAGAGAAGCCTCCGCACTCGGAAACCCAATTAGTTCACCCTTCAAGAACAGAAATCGGGGTGGTGGAGACGAAGTTTCTTACAAGAAGCAACTAGCTTCTTTATGGAAGATAATGGATAATTATATGCCCAGATATATTTCTTTTAGCAGTCCTCTTTGTCGCTAAACAAAAGCGATGCTGAATGGAAGCTTATTACATGCACACCAATGATGCTATCAAGTAGAAGGTTGAAGATCACTCGTTCTTGCACAGAGTAATGATAACCTCTACATGGTGTGTCTTTTGCATAATGGCACATCCCAAAAAGAAAGAAAACAAGATATGTCAAAACTCTAAACAGTAAATGGAATTCTGCCGGGAAGCTTGCACCAGGTCATTTAACCAAGAGTTATTATTCTATAACGAATTGCACCAATGTAAGGGGGCTCAAAAGACGAGGAGAAACCTGGATCAATTCCATCGGTGTTCGGAGAATCAGCTGGAGCCAATATGGTGACATATCGAATAACAACATTGCTGGCAAAAGAAAAAAATAAGCAAATCAGACCAGACTGCAATGGACTAACTAGATGTTTACGATCTATTACACACAGGTCAAGCAGCATAACTATATCACTTTGTTAGCAATTCCTACTTTCCGCTCAAAGTTACTTCCTGATGTTCTCTTATTAGAAAGACTGCATGGTAGTGTCACATGCATGATTGTTGTCCCTGTCATCACACACCCGCCCATGGACTAAATCCATGGTGAGCTCTATAGCAAAATTTTAACTGACTAGAAAACTAGGAATTGAATGCAATGAAATATATAAAAATAAATAAAGAAAGAAAATGATTACTCGAGAAGTGATTAGCTTTTTTTCCAGATTTTGACATGCTCTTTAAGATGCAGAGGGTAAACTACAAAATAATGCAAAAATTTATACCTGCAATAAACAGGGTGGATATTCCAAAAGGGGGAGTTCTTGAATACGACATTAGAAATGATTATGCCTCTGGAGTTCATTAGTTCAATGAGATGAGGTCTTGTAAATTGAAGAGTTCTTTGCCTCCACATATTCCACCAAACATCACCCTGACCATCAATAGTTCCATTCTCACCTGAAAAATCAGTTTAAAACTTCAGTCAAACGACATTATAACAGGCCATGAAGTTCATTATAATATAGGAAGTTCTTACTTGCCACAACCTAAAAGTTATTGAGGAAAAGGTGAAAGAATATGGTAAATGATATTTACCAGTGATAATCACATCATGAAGCCCGTCTCCATGTAGTAAGCTCATATACCTTCCACCAGGTCGCTCTCTTCCTCTCCCATATGATGGCAATGGATCGACCAATGGCCATTGACTGGCATCCTAGATTGTAATAATACAATGAGAGACAAAGATCAAGTTGGGTCTTTTATCTGTTTGAGGCTGATGACAATTGAATAGTTTAATAAATTATTGAATAGGTCAATAAACCCCATGGTTGTCCACCACAATCCTTAGTATTTAAAATACCATCACATGTATGAGGTCCCGTCATTATCCCAAGGCCCACCAATTACTTAATTCACATATCCCTATAGGCCATACCTATATTATTGATCATCTTCCACAGACTTACTGCAGTCTAATCCAAATATAGTACCGCTAAATGAACACCAGAAACTTAATCCGGCCCTCCTATCCATGTCTTGCTCGGTGTATTGGACATAGTGCTATATGCCCCACATTCAAAACTAACAACAATGCATAAACACGTGAACAAAAAATGTAGGTCAAGAAAATGCCACTCACCATTCAGCTGTCTATGCCAGCAAACTCTGCTCATAATTAGAGAAAGGTCTTAAAAACTACATTTATAAAATTTCAATAATATTTCTACATTCATGGCATGGTTCAAATGATTAGTCTCTATAAATGCAATTATTCTAATGTTATATAAGTAAAGATACGAAGAATAAAGAATATGCTTGCTGAAAAAGCAGAAACAGAGGCAGTGTTAGAGTATACCTGAGTGGCTTTGATAACAGCACCACGGGCCAAATAAAGAGTCATTCGACTAGTAAGATTAAATGGACCAGTCAAATATACACCAGCAGGTACATAGAGCAACGTTCCACCCCTCCTCTTCAAGTGTTGAATTCGAAAAATTGCTTCTTGAAACGCTTTTGTATTCAATGTCCGTCCATCACCTACACCTCCATAGTCCAATATTGATATCTTATCATATCGGTTTTGCATTGGCACTATCCCCGAGCACGTCTCCAACTCCGCCGCCACCGGCCAGTTCATTAGAAACAATATGCTCACAATGCATAGGAAAACTGAACCAACCCACTGATTCATTTTCTCTGGGGTTGAAGAAAACTGGAAAAGTGAAACCGCAAACAAGCTGTATGTGTGAAGTATAAACAACATCAATCAAAACTGGAAAAAGAAAAAGAAGTTCTTTTACAAACAATCACGATAACAACTGCAACTCAATCCTAAGCTAGTTCAGGCTGGCTATAAGAATACTCAATTAAGTGCAAGATTAACCAAATGTCAGAAAAAAAGAATCACAAGAACAACTTTCCTGAACAAGAACAAGCAATCACAATAACAAGTACATATCAATTCTAAATTAGTTCAGGTTTGCTATGAGAATACTCAATATCCATTTGTTTCAGTTGGACCCGTTTCATTCCGATATTTAATAATTTGACTACATGAGCTAATTGTGAAGATTATGCAACATTATTAAAAAAAACATTTTTTTTTTTTTTTGTGTTGTGAAGAGGGTGGGAAAGCTCCAAGAAAACGTGTTCAACAATGCAAAACCAGGAAAGAAAGAAAAGCATGAGCAATCTCAACTAAATTAAGCTAAAATGCAGTGAAAATTACAAAGAAAAAACTCCAAATATACAGATCTTATTCAATATACACGAAAACCGAGTTGAAAGTTCAGAACTTTATATTGTTAAGAAGAAAGAAAGCAATTTTCTACTGAAAATGTAGATGAAACAAGCAGAAACTAACAAAAAATGCAGTAGAAATTCCAAAAAGATAACTCCAAATAAAGGATCTTGTTAAATGCAGGAAAAACCCCAATTTAAAGTCAAGAAATTGTTACTAGTATATAATTTAATAACAGTAGAAAAATAAGAACTCGAAAGTAAACAAGCAGAAACTAACAAAATGAAGAAAAAATAAATAAGAAGTTGAAATTGGGAACTATACCTGGAGAATTGAGAATGGAAAAGCAGAGCTTTGTCTACAAGTAAGTGTCTGGTATTGTATTGAAGAAGAAAAGAGGAAGAGAGAAGAGTTCACACAATTTATGACTGTAAGTTTTATTAATACTGAAAATAAAAGGACTAAAGAAAGGCACCGTCATGAGCTATAGTGTTTCTGCAATTTATTACTAACGGATAGTATTCAAGGGTCACTTATTACTGTATGGTACACAAATCAATGACTTGTAACAATGGCGGATGTGTTGTGTTTTTCTTAATCTTTTTTTTTAATAATAATAATAATAGTATGTCCATACCGATGACTTGGGATCATTCTTCCTTAATAATTTTTGGATTGACCTTGTCGCACAGAGCTTATTTAATGCGGGATTTGTAGGCTATTATACAAGGTTAAGTTTATCCATTTCGCATAAAATACACATTACAGAGTGCTCACTCGAAGAACAAAGATAGTGACAAAAATTGTAGCGACGGCGAATTTCCCCTCTTAAGTTTACCAAAAAAATAATAGGATGTCCTGTTAAGTGAAGGAGAGCCTTAAAATAACAAATAAAATTATTTTCGAGTGACCTAATTGGTCATGAGTTCGAGCCGGGAAATCAATCAATAGAGTAGACTATCTACATCATATCCTTTTGGGGTGCGACCCTTTCCCAAATACTGCATAAACGCAGAATATCTTTATGCATTGGGCTGTTCTTTTTTAGTGTTCGGGCAAATTTGTGATACTTTAATTATTTTACTGAATATCTAAATAGTATATTTTATCAATGCACAAGTATGGAGTAATTCTTCCAGCAAAATCTTATACATATATAAGAAAATATCACTTGGCAATTTTTTTAAAATTTATAAAACTTTAAGAAGTTATTTTTTTAAAATTTTCACTCAGATCACTCACAAAACTTCAAAAGTAATTTAAAATTATATTCACGTCTAAACACAATTCTAATGTTATAATTTTTATGTCAAAGCCCACTTTGTTATGCACATATATATATAGGGGGGAATTTTGATATGACACCCATTAGTAAAAGATGTCTCAACCACTGCCCCCACCGCATTCATGCTAAAATATATACATACAGTCGAATTTTGTTTAAAAGAAAATGTTATAATTCAGAGTCACACAGTGATAGATGTAAGTCTTGAGCCCATCTCTGTCTATAGCATCAATAAATAAATAAATAAATAAATAAATACAGTGACCTCTTTAGAACAGTTTCCTTATATAAAAATACTTATTTATAAAAGTTAAGTTTTTTCAGAAATAATTTTTATATTATGTTATAATATATATTTTCTTTAACAATATTTTACTATAATATTCAAATTTGACTGTTCACAAAACCAATAGAAAGACCAAGTTAAGAGTCATAACTGCACTTGTTGGTTGGCAGCTAAATACCATGTGCCCTGGCTTTGTCGTATTGAACCCAAGCCAGCTCACTTTATGCAAAATGGACTCCACCATCTTCTAGTTTTTTTTAGTGGGTGTTTGACATAAAAATTATAATTTTTGAAAAGAAAATAGTATTTGAAGTTAAATTGGTATTTAAAATTTGAGGTTGTGTTTGAATATGCATTTCACTTGAAAAAAAATTATAGTTTTGTGTGAGGAAGAATTTATTTTTTTTTTAAAATGAAATTTTTTGGTTTTTTTGAAAAACACATATTCGAAATGTTATCAAAACTTGCAAAATTTCATGGACAAACACATTTACGAAAAAAAAAGACTTTTTTATGGACAAACGGGTCCTAAATCATAGTGTTCAGGAAACTTGCGTGCAACTCGATTAATTTTACGAGGTATGTGTCACTTCTTACTAGCACGGGTATCTGAGTAACAATATCCATCAAGATTTACAGACTATTTGGCCAAACTGAAAAAATCAGCTTATTTTGAGAAGTATTTTTTTCAAAAGTACTTTTGGAGAGAAGTAGTTTGTGTTTGGGTAATCACTATGAAAAGCACTTTTGAGCAATAATTTGTGTTTGGCCAAACTTTTCAAAAAGTGCTTTTAAGTATCAAATTACGAATAAGGACATAAATAGATTTACTTAATAGTTAATATTATAAGTAAATAAATAATCTCAAAAATTTGTTATTACAAGCAATAATTAAATCTTTTCATTTTATTTAAGCAAAATATGAAAATAAAATTTAAAAGTACTTAATTCTTTTAATATAAGTTAAATATATTAAAATCATTCAACAAATATAAAAGCATTCACACCTAAAGTCACTATATATTAGAAAGATATCCTAAAAATAATAAGAAATATTTATACATTAATATCCTAAGTATTAGGCTTAACGGTTATTTTGGTATATACTATATTTTGTTAAGAATACTTTTGGTAAGATGAAAAGTCAAAACTGCTTCTGCTTTTGGGAAGAAACTACTTTTTCCTGCTTCTCAGAAACTGCTCATGCTTCTTCCCAAAAATAATTTTTTCCTCAAAAAAGCTTGGTCAAACACCTCAAGTTAGGAAAAAAAGTGCTTTTGGAAATGTATACGGTCGAAATCAGGTACGCCCGATTTCAGAGGCTCGAGAGGTTACCCCGAGCCCAAGTTTGAATAGATTAAACAAGTTTGGTAGATCGAGCTCGAGACTAGTAATCGAGGATCAAAACACTTAACACTGGAGGCCGAGTAAACCTACCTCGGGATAATGCTGTTATAGATTTATAACAGAATGAGCAAGATTCCCCCAATGGCACAAAGCTCAAGGCATAAATTCCAGAACAGATTTGTATGAATTCGTACAAGGCGGTTAGATAGCTGTACAAATTAGATTCCTTGCCAAAATTAGGAATGTACCTTATTTAGGACTCCCCTATTATATAAAGGGGAGCCCATTCGTTTGTGAAGATCATCAATCATGGGCAAAGAATACACACTCTTACTTTTATGCTCATCAGAATTATTTTTTTGCTTTATAATATTCTCTTTACTTTACTTTACTTTACTGTTCATCTGAGTCCATCTCGAGGTTATCTTGGCTCAAGGTCGAGGCCTGCTGTTACGTTGGTTTGATCTATCTTGCTCACTTAACTCATATATTTTTTATTATTCTTCAATTAGTATTGGACTAGATCACATATCTTTAAGACCTCATTATAATTTTAATTGTTACTCAGATTTTAGGGTAAACAATTTGGCACCCACCGTGGGGCTAAAGATAATAGTGATTATTCCAGTATTGATATTTCACACGTTATTTTCACACTTCTTTCTTGTCAAAGATTCTTTGCTTTCAGGTTGAAATATGTCGAACTCGCAAAGCACGCTCGTACACGGCAGTGATAGTCTCGGATTTTATGGGGAAAATGATAATGTAGTTACTTCAGGGGTCGGTGTACCATCGCTTAACCCCGGGGTAGTGCTAATTGCAGAGACAGTCGTTGTTGGTTCGTGCATCGCTCTGAATGCAGACTTGGGTGCAGATATCAAAGGAAGTGTACGTAGGGAGGTCTGACCTGGTGGTCAAGAAACACAGGGTATAGGAGATGGGGGATTTAGCCTCCAAGTGATCTTCGAAATGCTACAAGCTCAGCAGATTGCTATCATTAGCTTCAAAGTCAACAAAAAACTCCGAGCGTGGTCGAGCCAGAAACCACTCGCCGTACTGAACCGGTGCCAGAAATGTCGAATGGCAATAGATCGATGACTGGCCCCACAATCATGAAGATGCTCGAAGAGCTCACCAAAAGGATCGAATCAGAAGAAAAGAGGATCGAAGATAATGATAAAAAGGTGGAGACGTACAACTCCCGAGTTGATCAAATACCAAGGGCACCTCCGATCTTAAAAGGTTTGGATTCCAAAAAGTTCGTGCAAAAGCCTTTTTCCCCCGAGCGCGGCCCCGAAGCCTATTCCAAAGAAGTTCCGCATGCCGGACATACCTAAATACAACGGTACCACTGATCCTAATGATTACATCACTACATACACATGCGGTATAAAGGGAAATGACTTAGAGAATGATGAGATCGAGTCCGTTTTGCTGAAAAATTTGGGAAAACTTTATCTAAGGGAGCAATGATTTGGTATCACAACTTGTCCCTGAACTCTATCGATTCATTCACCATGTTGGCAGATTCATTTGTAAAGGCACACGATGGTGCTATAAAGGTTGCAACTAGAAAATCGGACGTTTTCAAGATTAAACAAAGGGACAACAAAATGTTGAGGGAGATCGTGTCCCGATTTCAGATGGAACGAATGAAGTTACCGCCATTGGGCTGTTCAAGCTTTCACACAAGGGTTGAATGAGCGAAGTTCGATAGCATCACGGCAGTTGAAGCAAAATCTGGTTGAATACCCTGTTGTTACATGGCGGGACGTGCATAATCGCTACCAATCAAAGATCAGGGTCGAGGATGACCAGTTGTGATCCCCCTCGGGGTCAGTTAACCCGAACAAGTTAGAGGTAAAGGCTTTGAGGGATATCGACAGAGAACCAAGGTCAATAGATAAAGGTACCAGCCATATGTCTTAGATCGAAGAAGCAGCGGTTCGGGATGCAATCCCCCCCAAACGATCGAAGAAACGATCGGGTGCAAAATTCTCGGGGACTCATGAGTAAGAATGGATTTGACAAGTACACTAATCCCGCAGAATCACCTCAATTATTGGAGTATAACTTCAGCGTCGATGCCTCGGGTATCATTTCGGCCATTGGAAGGATTAAAGATACCAGGTGGCCCAGGCCTATGCAAACTGACCCTTCTCAAGGAAATCCTAACTTGATGTGTAAATATCATGGTACACATGGACACAAGTAGGGGTGTGCAATCGAATCGGTTTATCGATAAATCGAATATATTATTTGTTATGATTTATCAATTTATCGATTTCGATTTCGATTCCGAAATTTTTTTTATCGAGTTATCGATTTCGATTTCGATTTTGTCCACTTCGCTTATCGATTTATCGATAAGATATACTAAAAAGACAACTATACCTTTATTCTATTATACCTCTTATTCTATAATACCCCTAACTTATTATTTTCACTTTCCTTTACCCTAACAACTACAACCTAATAACTACAACCAGACGGCTAGAACCCTATTTTCCTCCCTAATCCCTAATTCCTCCTCTTCAAGACTTCTGAGTTCCGAGTTCCGTCGACGGTAGAGTGTCGACCACAGTACCACCACACCTGACACCAGTACACCACCCTATTATTTCCTCTTCAAAGTTCAGAGACTTCAGTGATTCAGTCGTTCTTCAGTTCACTGGTTCAGTTCTTCAGTTAGCCAATTCATGCAAAAGTCATTCTTACAAATTGTTCACTGGTTCAGTTCTTCAGTTCATTGCCGGCTGCGAGAACTTCAGTTCTTCTCTCAAAAACCTCACTGAAGTTTGGGTTCCGAGATCTTCACTCAAAGTTCCTCCTTTCTTCCATAGATCTGGTAATTCTCTTTCTCCAAATTGGTTTTATCGATTTTTTTTTACTTGCAAGTATCTGATTATTGATATGCCTCTAAATGTCTAAGAAATCTGACTCACAATCTCTGGTAACATTTTCGGTTTCATTCTTTGTGTAATCGATTTCGCTGGCCTATTTCAAGATGAGGTAGTTTGTATTTCTGTCTGTCCGAAGAGGGGGAAATGAAATCTGAGTTAGTTAAATCCAATTTCTAGCAGTCCGAATAAATAAATAAATAAATAAATAAGCAAAAAATAGGAATATACACTATACATTGCAATTTCATATCATAAATGCCATTTTTTCTTGAATTTCAGTTAAGTTTTTAAATTTTATTTTGATATGTAGATTGAAGAGCAAGGAGTGTTGAGTTTTGACTTCGTCTTACTTTGCTTCATAGTTCATTCAACTCGTTTAAGACTGTAACTTACATTCTTCATTCACTTCACATGGCTGAAAATGATAAAATTTGATAAAGTGGCTGATGAAAGTAGAGGTTCCGAGTCTACTGTTGCAACTACTCACTCGACAGTTACAAAACAAAGGAAAAAACGATCTCGGGCATGGGATTTTTGAAGAAAAAGTTGATGGTAAAGGAAATAATAAATTTGTATGTAGATTTCGTGGACAAGAATATTTGAGACAAAAAGCAAAAGTACAACACAAATGAATAGTCATATCGATAAATATCCAAAGAATCCTTATAAAGTTGAAAACGGTCAAAAACTATTACAGTATCAAAAATTACCAGGGGGTAATAAAGATGGTCTTATTCCATGGAAATTTGATCAGAAGAGTGTAGGATGACTTTGTGTCGTATGGTGATTGTTGATGAACTTCCATTTAGTTTTGTTGAGAAGGAAGGCTTTAGAAACTTCATGAAAGTGGCACAACCTTGTTTTCATATTCCTTCCCGTACTACTGTTACACGAGATTGTTTTGCTNGGTGTATTATTGATTATTTGCGTGAATGGGGTTTGCAGAAGATTTTCACTGTCACAGTTGACAATGCTAGTTCAAATGATGTGACCGTGGAGAAATTGTCTGACAAATTAGAGATTGGGGAACCAATTCCATGAATGGTCAACACCTTCACATGAGATGCATGGCACATATTATAAATCTTATTGTGAAAGATGGTTTAAAAGAGTCAGGTATTTCTATTGCTCGTGTTAGATGTGTAGTCAGATACATTAGACAGTCTCCTGCTAGGTTGAGGAAGTTTCAGGAATGTTGTGAAAGTGAAAATATTGTCAAGAAGTCTTTATGCTTAGATGTTCCTACAAGGTGGAATTCCACCTACTTGATGTTGAGCAGGGCTATTGAATATGAGCGTGCAATTAAAGAATATTCTGATCGTGATACCGGCTTGTCATGTTATCTTATGTTTGATGCCATTTCAGATGGAAAGCCTGTAGGTATTCTTACAAGAACTGATTGGGATGAAGTAAAGAGAATTGCACAATTTCTTGAAATATTTTATAATCTCACTTTGAAGGTGTCCGGGTCACTTTATGTAACATCGAATGCCCATTTTATTGAAATTGGTCAAGTTGCTATTTACTTAAATTGATTAATAATAACTGAAGATGAAATTTTGAGTGAGATGGCATTAAGTATGTGGAAAAAATTTGATAAGTATTGGGGTGAACCAAAAAAAATGAACAAAATAATTTTCATTGCTTGTGTTTTGGATCCTCGCTACAAGTTTACAACTGTTAGTTTTGTACTTAAGAAGATGTTTGGAGATGACGAAGGGACAATTATTGAAAAAGAGGTTCATACTTATATGGGTTCATTTTTTAATGAGTATGTCTCAAAGTCGGTTTCAAAAGATACTGGTGGTAAAGTTTCTACCTCTTTACCAAGCTCCTCATTCAGCACAATGGAAACTTCAACTGGTTTAGGTGCAGTGTTAGATGAAATAAGGAAACATAAAGTCGCAAGTGGAGGTGTGGATTCTAAAACAGAATTGGAAAAGTATCTTGCAGAAGATCCTGAAAATGAAAGACCGGACTTGATATCTTGGCTTGGTGGAAGGTGAACTCACCTAGATTTCCTATTCTTGGTAAGATGGCTCGAGATGTGCTTGCTATTCCTATTTCAAGTGTGGCATCTGAAAGTGCATTTAGCACCGGAGGGCGTATTCTTGACCAATTTAGGAGTTCATTAACTCCTAAATTGGTTGAAACTCTAGTGTGCCTTCAATATTGGCTTCGAAGTGAATCGCTTCCTGTATATGTTGAGGAAGAATTAGATTTTCTCGAGACACTCGAGGAAGGTATGTATATTTGAATTAATTTTATTGTATTGCTTAAGATATTTAAATAATATATTAATTGCTTGACTTGTTAATATATATTCTTATTAGATTTTACTAATCTTGACAAAGAAGCTTCCACCGACGATGTTTGCTAGAGTTTGTTAGCTGCTATGTAAGTTCTCCATTTTAAATAATATACTTGTAAAAGAATGTGATGTATGACAAAGTTCTTAATATTTTTCTTAATTTCTTTCAGGTTTAAAGCTTGAGTCCCATTACTGATGCTCTAATGATCCAAGCGGTTGTCAGAACTGATATTTTAGTTCGTTCAAACCCATGATTCTTTTACTGAATTTACAAGATGGGTTGATTTATATTGAGCAATTTGGTGTTGGTGTAAGTTAAAGATTGGATTTTTTTCAGTTTCTTGGTTTAATTCAAATGGTCTGTTTACTGCCACTTGACCATTGCTGTGATTGGTGCTTTCTGTATCCTTCTGTTAATCTTTTGGTGAATAAAATACCTGAAATTCTCAGAACAATTAGTTATTCAGTTATGAGGTGAAAGAAGAAATTTATGAAGCTCGTCCAGTAGTATACATCTGTTTAGGACTGAGTATTTTATTTGCTGGAATAGCTCTTTTGGCAGTTACAGTATGTACAGGCAGGAGATGTAGGAAACCAGGTTGTCGCGGGCTTAAGAAAGCTGCTGAATTTGAGTGCTGAGGTTGTCGTGGGCTTAAGAAATAGTAAGTCCAAGTTTGTATGTTTGTGTGCTTAAGAAATTTATGTGTGGTGAACTAATAAAGTTTCAACTCCTTTATAAATGTTTCCTATATATCGGATATACAAGGGTTTTGAAATATTCAATTCTCAGAGTTCAAATTTTAATTTCTACTCCAAAATATATGTTCTATGTTATAGAGAAAAATGGATTGTATTGGAAGTACTAAGTAGCGTAAGGAACATACAGCAGGACCAACTGAAGCAATGGACTGCCTTGATTGTTCTGTGTTATATATCTTCACTACAATTTACAACTGGAGAAAAAATAATAGGCACCAGATCCCCATCTTCTAAATTATTAGTGTAATCGATAACCGAATCGATAAACCCCAAAAATTGATAAATCGAAATCGAAAAAATCGAAACCTTATTGAAACGATAATGATAAGCATATGTACAAATCGATAATCGATAAGTAATTACAGATAAGGGTCAAAATCGAATCGATAAATCGAATGCACACCCCTAGCCACAGGATCTAGGACTGCGGACAGTTGAGAGAAGAGGTAGCTCGGTTGTTCAACGAAGGTCACCTTCGAGAATTCCTTAGTGACAGGGCCAAAAATCACTTCTGAGAAAGAGACGCCAATAGAAAGAATGAGAAAGAAGAACCCCAGCATATCATCCACATGATCATTGGTGGGGTCGACATCCCACAGGGACTTGTTTTCAAACGCACCAAAGTGTCGATTACAAGAGAGAAACAGACCCAAGATTATATGCCCAAAGGCACCCTTACATTCAACGATGAGGAAACAGAAGGCCTCTCTCATCCGCACAACGACGCCCTAGTAATTTGTATTTTACTAAATAAAATTCAAGTTAAACGTGTTCTTGTGGATCCAGGTAACTCGCCCAACATAATCAGCTCGAGGGTCGTAGAGCAGCTCGGGTTGCTAGATCAAATCGTACCAGCATCTCGAGTCTTAAACGGCTTCAACATGGCTAGTGAAACAACGAATGGAGAGATCATCCTGCCCGTGATGTGGCCGGGACCATCCAGGACACAAAATTTCATGTCATCGAAGGTGACATGAGGTACAATGCATTGTTCGGAAGGCCGTGGATCCACAACATGAGGGCGGTACCATCGAATCTTCACCAGATGATGAAGTTTCCAACAAAATATGGTGTGAAAATAGTTTATGGGGAGCAGCACGCAGCAAAAGAGATGTTTATAGTTCATGATTTGACACCAGCGCAGACACCTTCGACCTCAGAGAAATCGAACATCAAAGTCAAGCAGATGGTTAAATAGCAACCACAGTCCACAACCTCGAGTAAATCTTAGGAACAGGTACTCGAGGACGAAGAAGAAGATTTCCTTACCCCTCGAGCTTTCGTCGCTCCCGAGAAATCAGATGCAACAAAGTCCACGGTTGAGGAACTGGAGCAGGTGATATTGATCGAACATCTACCAGAATGGAAGGTATACCTGGGAACGGGATTAACTCCCGAACTCAAGAAAACCTCATTCAATTCCTTATAAATAACATAGATTGTTTTGCGTGGTCCCATTTAGACATGACAGGGATTCCATCGGAGATTACAACACATTGGCTAAGTCTCGACCCCAGTATAAAACCGGTGAAGCAAAAGAAAAGGCCACAGTCCGAGGTAAAATATGCGTTCATAAAGGACGAGGTAACTAAACTTCTCAAAATAAGGTCCATTAGGGAAGTGAAACATCCCGCGTGGTTAGCCAATGTGGTCGTAGTTCCTAAAAAAGGAAACAAGCTTAGAATGTGTGTAGATTATAAAGATTTGAACAAAGCATGCCCTAAAGACTCCTTTACACTACCTAACATCGATCGCATGATCGACGCCACGGGCGACTCCGAGATCCTTACTTTTCTCGATGCCTACTCCGGGTACAGCCAAATTCAAATGAACCCGGAGGACTAGGAAAATACTTTATTTATCACTATGTGTGGAACATATTATTACAATGCAATGCCCTTCGGGCTATAAAACGCGGGAGTTAAATACCAACGCCTAGTTAACAAAATGTTCGATCAATAGATAGGTAAATCAATGGAAGTTTACATTGACAACATGCTAGTTAAGTCCTTGCGTGCAGAGGACCATTTGACACATTTACAGGCAACGTTCGAGGTTCTGAGAAAATACAACATGAAACTCAACCCCGAGAAATGCGCTTTCGGAGTCGGCTCGGGCAAGTTCCTGGGTTTCATGGTATCAAATAGGGGGATCGAGATCAACCCCAACAAAATTAGAACCATTGAAGAAATCACCTTCGTGGACAATGTGAAGTCCGTACAACAAAATTTGTAGACATGTAATTTTTGACCCGCACAATTTTTAAAGTTAATTTTAGTATTTCATATTTTTAAAATATCTACTTGAGTTATTATACAATTTAGTCTAGTTTATTCTTAATTTCAAACCATAAATTCAAAAACACAAAAATAGTTTCAATTTTTCTTGTTATATATGTTTGTCGTTACTTTTATTTATTTAAGGTCATTAGTATTTTTATAGTAGTACTACCTTAAGTTTGTCGTGATTTTTATATCCCTATTATTAGTATAATCTTTAAAAATACAAAAATAATTTCGTTTTAATTCCATTTCAGTGAAAGTCAATTGTTAATTATATTTTATTATTTGTGTTACTTTAATTTTTATCCTTAGAAAAGAAGAATGAATTTTGGGCCAGTTTTGTGTCTTGAAAGGTCCAATTTTCGGCCCAATTACCCTTAGCCCAAATAACCTTAGCCCATTACCCCATACTTAATCTAAGAACCTAGTACACTTTTCTTTTTCTTCACCCTTACAGAACCTATTCAAAAAAGAAGACCCATATCACCACCAATCCCAGCCGCCGCACAACCTTCCCCAGCCGCCGAAGACAGCAGCAACAACACCATCCCCTCACGCCTCTCACCTGCTGTCACCACCCACAACCCGCCATCACTGCCGCTGCGCCAAGGCCGACCTTTCGTCTTCTTCACACGCCCTATCTCCTCTATATACCACCAGTCGCTGCCCACCCATCTTCTTACCCACCTCTCCAGTTGCCCACCCCTAATCTCTGCCCTAACTCCGACTTCTCAAACAGTCTCCAACCATCCCTCCTATCTTCCGTTGCCTTCTTCTCAAAAAGAGGGAATACCCCTATCTCTTCTCCTCCACACGGATTTTTAAGTTTCTCATCTGAAGTTGTTTATTTTTTTTAAACAAGTGAAAATTCATATATATACAAAAACAGAAAGGAACAAGTATTTCGTGCTACTTTTGCCTCATTTTCAAGTCATATATCTCAGATTTTTCAGTCTTCAACATCAATTAAAAATATCTTGGAAAATTGAAAGGAATAGTTCGAGGTGCCGAGAAAGGAATTGAGTCGACGAGGTGCTATTTGAGGTCTCTGATTTTTCGTGGTTTCTGATCCGGCCAGCGGCAAGCAGTAGAATTTTCTCGAAGTTTCGCTGTTACCATTAGAAATTTGCTCTTCGTGAGGTCTAATTCTAAACTCTGCTCTTAATTATCTTAGTGATTATTCCTCATTGATTTTGATATCGAATGGAATTCTGGTTTATTTTAGTCTATAATTATGTGCATATGACGTTGCTATCTTGAGTTAGTGTATTGAATGTTTACTGATGTGTGATTTCCTATGCAAACAAATATGCCTAGTAGACTAACGATGAATCAAATTAGGAATTCTAATTAGTTGATCATGGGATTAGAGAATAAAAAGGCAAAGCAAAATGGGTTTATGAATAAATACATGTCCATTAGATAAGTTATTTTATTATATTGACGTTAGGATCATGTTTTAGGCCGACCACGCTTGGGTAGGCAAATCTTAGGTTTTCTTTATTTCATTTTTATTTGAGGCGAGATGTCGTTTCTTTTAGTTTATTATCCAGGGAATGCCCTGCAAAATTTGTATATATTTTTATCCGAGGTATGCCCCGAAGTATTTGTATTTGGAGGCCGAAAGTAGAACTCGTAGTATTTTTATTTTTATTTTTATTTTTATTTTTCTTTTATTAGGTGGGGACGATCCTCTTGTGTATTTATTTTTCTTTTTTGTGTTTATTTCTACCTCAATTTGAATATTTTAAAAGCCAACTAGATCGAGTACACAACCGTGACTTTCACGGGACTTGGGGAATGCCTAACACCTTTTCGCCGAGTCAAATGAACCCTCTTACCTAGAACTCTGGTGCAGACTTAGTTTTGGAGTCCAAAGTGTTTTAAAAGGAAAAATTATTTCTAAAAACGTTGACCTGACACACCGAAATTAAATGTCAAGTGGCGACTATGAAAACTCCTTTTGACCACAATCTTTTGTCACTTTCAATTTTGAAAACCCTTTTGACCTTTACAAAATCTTTTATTATTTTTAAGAGGGTTAGTAAGGTTGTGAAAAAAGGGGTATGACAACTCTGGCGACTCTACTGGGGAGTTGCAGGTTCGAGCTAGTACTTGATCTTGTTGGCTTTTTAGGATATTCGGTTGAGGTTTTTATGTGTTTTGTTTGCTTTATTTGATTTTTATTTTGTTTTCGTTTTATTATTTGCTAGGTACTTAGTTGTTTACAGTTTTTCCTTTATGTGTTACTGGTTTATAAATTGTCATCAATTGCATAACCCTGGGTCTTTTTCTGCAACAAGTCTTCCGGAGTACGTTTGAGTGTACACGGCCTTTTTTGAGTCACTTGTGTCTTTAGGGGGGTGGCTTGGGAGCGTGGAGTGGGCGGACAGCTAGAGCAGCCGCTATCGACCACTTGCCGCCCCGAATTGTCTTGTCTAGTGAACCCCAAACTTAGGTCAGCCTTTAGGTCATTCTTATTTGCATCATGTCATTTAGACCTAGTAGGACTCGGTCCCAGGCACTGTGTCCCTCGGTAGGAGACCTATCCAAATTTTGTCAAAATGGGCCCGTGGCCCAAAAAGACTTTTAGTCATCCCTGTGTGCTACATGCTGCATTCTTTACGGGTAAAAAGGTCATTTGGCGGACCAATGATAGTTGAGAGTGAATGAGAAAGAAAAGAGGGTGAAGTATAAAAATGAGGCAAGTAGGGCCCAATTATATTTTTCTTTCACTACTTTTCAAGAAAAAGACAAAAAAAAAATGAAAATGAAAAATCCAAAAAAAAGATTTTGCACTTTTCCATCATTTTCCAAAAAGAAAATAAAAAAAAAAGAGAAAAAGAAAAATCTAAAAAGATTTTACATGTTCATTTTTCGAAAAAAAAAAAGAGAAAAATATGTTTTCTCCAAATCACTGTTTTTTTTTAAAATTCTCTTCCATACCCAATCTGCCCGAACTACGCATACCTGATTCTTGTCTTTCGGGGAGAGATACATAGGCAGCCACATAGGGTCCCATATTCCTAGTGAGTCTTAGGTTCTTGGCTTCGCGGGGTCTTCGCCAAATCTGGCATGCCTAGCGACGTTCGGCCACATCGGTCGTTTTTGCAAAATAGGGATATTTTCGCAAAAAGTGGTTCATTGACCCATGTCTCAGAGTCTTGAGTTTGCAACTAAGTTTCCCACTACCTTAAGGTCCGTCCTTTTTGAGTTTGCATCTTTAGCCCACTTCTGGCCATATCGGCCGTTTTGCAAAATGGGTCATTTCTGCAAATTAATTTCTAGGCCCATAATTATTGGGAGTTTGAAGTCATGTAAGACTTAGTGAGGTAGTTTCATGCCTTTGAGGTCACCTTTGTTGATTTTGCACTAATAGAGCCACCCTAGGCCACGTAATCCATTTTGCAAAAATAGCCCAATCATGTCTTGCATGCCAATAGGAGGTTTTGTGGCGTCGCAGTGTGTCTCGAGTCATAACTCTTTTTGGTATCATTTTTCTCATACAAGTGTGGATATACTTACCAGAGCTTGAGCATGACAGATACCCCAGGACCATTCTAGTCAGGACCGTTGCATACATGAGTTGCTGGAGGATACTTTTATGTTTGAGTCTGTCAATCATGTTGTCTTTTATTTTCTAGTCTTGTACAGTAGTAGTCTTTTAGGTGGTGTCGGAGTCTGTCATAGTGAATTCGTCGAGTATTTTGTTATCGTATTTCTTATTTTGTATGTGAAAACCAAAAAAATTATAAATGAAAAATCCAAAAAGCTTTTGTTTTTAATTTATTTTGTCCATTACTTTCCAGAACTACGCTTGGTCTGATTCATGTGGCACATGATACGTAGGCAACCTACATAGGGTTCGATCGAATCATTATTTATAAAATTTAAAAAAAAAAGGAAAAAGGATGATGAAGTTGTGGGATGTGAAAAATGAGACGAAACTGCGGGATGCAAAAGAAGAGTGATTCAGAAAGAAAAGAGAGAAAAAAATGAGCAACCCAAGGAGTGTTAAAGAACAAAATTGGGATGATGCCAAATGACCTTGTGACCCTTGAAGTCATTCTAGAACCGTTAATTGTTGCTAGGTGCATTGCACGCAATGTGATATTTCCATCTGATAAATGCCCTAACGCTAACATGTTGGCTTTGTTTTGTTCCTCTTTGGTACTTTAGTTGTTATCACAACAGAAGGTGGTTAGTTTGTGGTATTCTAGCGAGTCATCCGTACAGCGCAAGGTCAAAGAGCAAGGTAGCTATGGCTGGCGAAGACTTGGACACAGGGGTTGTTGATCCGTCTAAGGAGATTGTTGAATCAAAATCTGAGTTGAAAGAAGATGTCCTAAGGTTGAAAGGACAGATGGATGAAATATACCAAGCCTGGATTAGTAGACGTCCTCCACCATTATTTCCCTCTAACTACACTGAAAGCCTCATCACCATTCTGCCACTGTCACAAATCCAGATTCCCACTGATGTTGATATCTCCCCACAACCTTTTCGCACTCCACCCCCCAAAACCACCTCATATTTTGCTCCTTTGACCACTCATGTTTTGTAGCTCCTCCACTAGTTACTCTTCTTCTACCTCTAGCGAGACTGTGTTCAAAGTCCCTGATGCCCAACACTATGCTCCAGAACCAACTTTCAAGGTCTCGAAACCATACTATTACGCTCCTCATTTGAGCCTCCCAGTTAAACTGAAAAGCCTGCTAAGACAGTGGAGCAAGATGAGATATCCAGGAAGGTGAAAATCTTAGAGCAGTCCTTAAGAAACATGCAAGGGATAGGGAGCCAGGTGAGCGTGTCTTACAAAGACTTGTGCTTGTTTTCGGACGTCCAACTGCCTGCTGGATTTAAGATGCCAAATTTGATTTGTATGATGGACACGGAGATCCCGTAGCCCACTTGAGAGGTTATTGCAGTAAGATGAGAGGCGCCGGTGGAAAAAACGAGTTATTGATGGCGTATTTAAATCAGAGTCTGAGTGGGGAAGCTCTGGAGTGGTACACCCGCCAAGATGCTAGCAGGTGGTACACATGGGATGATATGGCTCAGGCCTTTGCTCGACATTTTCAGTACAATATAGAAATTGTCCCAGATCGCATGTCCCTCACCAAGATGGAAAAGAGTCCTAATGAAAGCTTTAGAGAATATGGGTTCAGATGGAGAGAACAAGTTGCCCGAGTCAATCCCCCGATGGAAGAAACCGAGATGGTTGAGTACTTTCTTTCAAGCTCAAGAGCCTACTTACTTGGGGAATTTGATCTCGGCTGTGGGCAAGCCTTTTAATGATGTGGTAAAAATGGGAGAAATGGTAGAAAATGGGTTTAAGTCAAGCAATATCATGAGCTATTCTGCCTTAAAAGCCACAACACAAGCAATTCAGAACGACACAGGAAGCTTTCTAGGTCTGAAGGAACATGATGATGTTGCCATGGTTGTCTCAGGATCACGACATGGCCCAATAGGTACGCCTCAACAATATAGTCATCCTCGACCCCGACCCCGAGCTCCACATAATCCACCTCAGTATTATCCCTCGAACAACGTTCGGTCATCTATCCAACCATTTGGTCACTCCTTATTGCGAGCGCCAACACCGCATTATACACTCTTTCCTTCACAATATTTTCGAGCATCCAACAACCATAGAAAACAGGGGCATGGAGGAGAACAAAGGAAAAGAAACAATTTCACGCCAATCGGAGAATCCTACGCAAGCTTGTTTGAAAAGTTAAAACATTCTGGCCTGATTGAGCCGCTCCTCGGCTATACTCCGAACCCATATGCAAAAGGTTTTGATCATGTTGTACGGTACATGTACCACTCTAATGTCCAAGGGCGTAGTATTGAAGATTGTCATACTTTGAAAAAGGAGATAGAAAGAATGATTCAAGAAGGGATAATTGTGATCCAGGACAGTGACAACCAGAATATTGCGCCCAGAATCCCATACCTGCACATGATTATGCACACTTTGTGGGGATGGTGCGTGGTGACAGGGGGTATGAGAATCCTCTCGGGAACTTGCTGACTAAAGTTAACGATTTTGAAATTGGAGAAGGCCCTGTTGATTCTGATGACCAAATTTGTGGCTAAATGCCAAGCTTAGTAATTGAAAGGTCATTCTCTCCTCACTAGAAAGGAATCTTGGTAGCTTGTTTTGATTTTTTTCTACTATCTGGTCATTTCGGGGTTGTAATCCAAATTTTTTATCTTGTTTGATTTGGTGATTCAAACCCTTCTGTCCTCTTTCGCCTATCCCTAGAAGTCTTCTTAGTTAGTTTTGTTTCTCTAAGTCTGTCATCTAGGGTTGTTTCGGAGCTTTAATATAGATTTTACTCTTCTGTTCAAACCCTTCTGTCCTTTGGTCAAATGAGATCTTGTTTTTCTGTTATTTGCAATCGTCATTTAGTTCTTTTCTTGTATATAGTTCTCTCCAGGTCAGTTCTAGTGACATGACATGCATGCGGAGTTCGCAACCAAATCTTGAAAGCCAGTCCAATCATGGAATAATTAAACACAATTTTGAATATGTTAAAAAGATGCATTTGACGAAATAAGTAAAGATTCACGCATTCTAAGATACCCTGAAGCTTTAACTGAGTGAAACTGAGGCGGTTAGTCTGGGAAATCAAGAGGTTGATATGAGCGTACAACAAGGAAATGTCTCTCAAGCAGTTTGAGGTAGATCAGTCGGGGTTGAAATGCATTCTTCCACATCAAGATAAGGTTGAGTCAAGTCTGCTGCGAACTGGCAAAGGTCATCCATTGTGACAAAGGTATTTCCCGTTGGCTCTTTCTATTTGTGTTGATGCCATCAATAGATACGATGTATGATTTCTGTGCTTATCTTCAACTGCACGTTTGTACTTGGCATTTTTAAAGTTTGGTATGGCGAAGGCATTTTATTCTGCTACCCAAACACTTTCATCATGTGATACCCCTTTTGATCCTTATGTATTTTCTTTCATACCCCTCCTTTGGAATCAGGAGTAGGATTTTTTTTTTTAAAAGCAAAGAAAAGAAAAAGAAAAAGAAAAAAAAAAGAAATAAAAAAAAGAAAAGATAGAAAAGAAAAAAGAAGAAAAATAAAATAAAATAAAAGAAAAAGCAACAAAAACAAAAAACTTATGTTTGAACTACGTTCGGCCTGATTCCTTCTAAGGACACGTAGGCAACCTTACTCTGAGGTTCGGTCCCATCAAAGCAAAAATCCAAATTTTCAAAAAATTCCCCGGACTCCAAGAAACTGGGGCAAAAGTTTTAATCTGGTCAAAATATCTGATTCCAAAAGTTGTAATTTTTAACCCTTTCATCTTAAATTATTTTGAGCCTTCATGCCACCCTTTCTTTCCAAACCTGTCCAAAATCCTATATTACGATCCAAAGAAAGACCTTCCGACCGATCTTTGAAGATGCCAAATCAAGTGTGTGGTGAAAGTATGATCTTCCTGCATCATGGATAATACCTTGTTCTCAGCACAAAGAGAGAAAATGATAAAATGAGAGAGTCTTATCGATGAAAACCCTCATGGGCACCATAAGGCGATAGTGAGTAGAGAAAAATAGCGAAATGAGAGAGGCTTGATGGTGAAAACCCTTCAGGGCGCTACAAGTCGACTGAGGATTGTGGATCAAATAAGATAATCGGAGCATTGAAGCCCAGTTTCACGGCTCAGAGGTACAACAAGAGTTGAACATTAGACTTGCTTGAAGATCAAGCCGCTTAATCCAAAATGCATGTCATGGTCAGTGGAGATGGCCTTCAAATTAGATTAGTTTCTACGTTGTTCTTTTTCCTGGGTAAAAAAAAGCTCTTCTTGTTAGATACCATCCCTTCTCTTTTTTTTTCTTATTTTGTTCCTCTTGTCTTGTTTGATTCCCTTTTGAGTCTAATTTTGTCCAAACAAGTGAGAAATGACTTCAAAATCTGCTACCAGCTTTTTAATCACACAAAGTCGAGTCTGGCAAGCACATCAAATTGGCATAAGACATAAGGGAGTAGTGTGTGCACTGTGTTGGTGATAATAGATCTTCATTGGGAATGATGTAAAATGCAAAAATTTGGTGAATGTTAAAACACGAGTGCAATGCATCGGGCATAAGGTATTGGACTTGAACGAATCAGGAATATTTCTTGTGATAAGGGTTGTCCGGAAAAGCGGTCGGCCAATAACAAACACTGTCTTTCAAGTTGAAGTCCAAGTTGATCGTGACAAGTGCAAGAGAAGTCGCCCTCGTAGTCAAGGCCACAAACTAACCACCATGTTTTAAACTCACAAGTTTTCTTTGTCTGAAATAGGGATGAAGGCTATTTTCGTATCAAAGCTTGAATTTTTCAAGTGTTGTCACGACCCAAAACTGCATTAAGGTCGTGATGGCACCGGACACCACAATCAGGCAAGCCAACACTCATTAATTAATTAAGTTCCTATTTTATTATTTTGAAATCGTTACTTTTCATTTCATTATATGAAAATCGATAAAAATTTACTGAGTAAATAACAAGGTTTTAACACTTCAATTAACAATTACATCCCAAAATCATCCCAGAACTCAGTGTCACAAGTGCATGAGCAATTTCTAAGAAAAACCAAATGAAATACAATAACCGTCCAGAATACAAACTGGACAGTAAAGAAAGTACAACTCAATATGCTGAAGGAGACTCTGTTGGCTGCGGGTCATCTCGAGAGTTGCAGCTCACCCAAGTCCCCATATCAACCGTGCCACGACGCCAAGTGGGGCCACTAGATATACATGTACATGTGCAAAAAATGCACAACAAGCATAGCATGAGTACGAAAACAACGTGTACCCAGTAAGTATCCCGCCTAACCTCGAAGAGGTAGAGACGAGAGGTCGACTTTGACACTTACTAAAGGTCAAATTAATATAATCAAGTGTGATGTCAAACATGGATGTTACTATCAAATAACATATAACAACAGGAAAGGATAACTTCTTCCATAAATTATAAATCCTAGTTTCCGTTATATCAGTTAACCACTCATATCTTAAGACAATTAAACAGTTCAAATCACATATGGTATCCAGCAAATATCATGCGCAGGAAATGCCGAGGGTCGAACGGCCCGAACCAACATAAATGTAAATTGTGCACTGCCGAAGGGTCAAAATGCGTGAACCATAGATGCATCTATTAACCTGTTGTGGCGTACGGCCTGCTCCCATGAGAGTAATGGAAGAAATCATGTTGCTCGTGGAATATAAATTGCGAAGCGGTTACACATAAGTATACTCATTAAAACAGTCCACCCCGACTCTATCGGAAAAACAATTACCCAAGAAAAATGACAATCTCTCTTTTAGTGGTCAAAAAGAAGGTATTTAAATCTTTTCTAGAAATCCATTTGTCAAGTTCGATATGGTTTAAACATTTTTAAATTCGTCAGTAAAGTTACAAATACGGCAAATAAAACATGTTTTTGGATCCTAGACTTTCCGTACATAAGCATAATAGTAGCTACGCACGGACTCTCGTCACCTCGTATGTACGTAGCCCCTACACAAAGTAGCACATATTTATTTATTTCACCTATGGGGATAATTCCCTCTTAAAATGTTAGAAAGGAGACTTACCTCGATCCGAAGATTCATAACCGGCCTCCGAGCCCTTCCGACGGTTCAAATTGAAGCACCACGCCCAAAACTATCCAAATAACGGGCAAACCAATGAAAATGTACTCTAGTACTTATAACAATTCAATTTATATAAATTTCCAACTCCTCTCGGAAAGTTGACAAAATTTCCCTCGGGCCCACGTGCCCGGATTACGAAATTTTTTGAAGATGAAGATTACCAATAACTTTACAAATTCAAATATATAATTCTCTTTCAATTTCATGCCCAAATTCGTGGTAAAAATCCAAAATACCAATTCTAGGTCTTCCCACCAAAACCACAAATTTCTACAAATTTTCTTCTCTAATCCATGCATAATCCAAGTATTTAACTCAAGATGGGAAGAAATCACTTACCTTATGGAAGATGTCGAAAATACCACTCCAAAATCGCCTTCCATCGAAGAAATGAAGTGCAAATGAGCCAAGACCTCGGTTATAAAATACACACTGCCCAGACCCGACCTCCGCACCTGCAGCCTCCAGCCTCGAACCTACGCGCCTGCAGGTGCGCCCAAGAACCCGCACTTGCGGTTTCCTCCTTCCCAGCCGGCTCCGCACCTGCGCTTCTTCTTCTGCATCTGCGCCTTCGCAGGTGAAAAAATAACGTCGCACATGCGCCCCCAGCCAAGCCAGCCAAATTCCGCATATGTGACGCTGAAATCGCACCTGCGGTCTTTAATGTGCAGGTGCGGTCGCACCAGACACCAGATGCTTCAGCCCTTCCTCAACTCCAACTTCGATCTGTTAACCACTCGGAATCCACCCGAGGCCCCCGGGACCCCGTCCAATCACACCAACCTGTTCCAAAACATAATGCGGACCTGCTCGAGGCCTCAAATCACATCAAATAACATTGACACAATGGATCGCATCACAATTCAATCTTTATGAACTTTGAAATTTCAAACTTCTACATTCGATGTCGAAACCTATCAAATCACGTCCGATTGACCCCAAATTTTGTACACAAGTCACATTCAACATTACAGACATGTTCTAACTTTCGGAATCAGAATCTGACCCTGATATCAAAGTTTCCACTTCCGATCGGACTTCTTAAAACCTTCAAATTTCTAACTTAGCCAAATGACTCCAAATTGACCTACAGACCTCCGAATTCACTTCTGATCGTTCTCCTAACTCCAGAATCACCATACGGAGCTATTTCTTGAATCGGAATCCCAAACGGACATCAATAATACTGAAATGCACTTCAACCCAGACTTATGAAATTTCTTCCAAAATACTAACTTCCACAATATGCGTCGAAATGCTCCCGGGTCATCCAAAACTCGCTCCGAACATACGTCCAAGTCCGAAATCATCATACGAACCTGCTGAAACCTTAAAATCCTGATTCTGAGGTCGTTTACTCAAAAATCCAATCTTAGTCAATTCTTCCAACTTAAGTTTTTTAAATGAGAACTTTCTTCCAATTCGACTCCGAAGTTCCCGAAATTCAGTTCCGACCACGCCTACAAGTCATAATACCTGAAATGAAGATGCTCATGGCCTTAAACCGCCAAACGACGCGCTAGAGCTCAAAACGACCGATCGGGTCGTTACAGGTGTAATGCCCCAATTCTGTTTATGCCAAGGCTATTGAGAAGATCACACATCACCCCTAGGAGACGCACTTCCTAGTCTTGGTCTTTCAGGTTATGTTCTTGTTTTAGGAGGCGCACTTCCTAAGTTGAGATTTTACCCCTAGGAGACGCACTTCATAGTTGGGTCATTTAAGTTCATTCCTAGGAGATGCACTTCCTAGTTTGAGTCATTGAAGTTTCACCCAACTTAAGAATTCTGAAATGAGAAATTTCTTCCAATTCGACTCCGAACTTCCCGAAATTCAGTTCCGACCACACCTACAAGTCATAATACCTGAAATAAAGCTGCTCATGACCTTAAACTGCCAAACGACGCGCTAGAGCTCAAAACGACCGGTCGGGCCGTTACAGGTGTAATACCCTAATTCTATTTTTGCCAAGGCTATTGATAAGATCACACATCACCCCTAGGAGATGCACTTCCTAGTCTGGTTCTTTCAGGTTATGTTCTTTTTTTAGGAGGCGCACTTCCTAACTTGAGATTTTACCCCTAGGAGACGCACTTCCTAGTTTGGGTCATTTAAGTTCATTCCTAGGAGATGCACTTCCTAGTTTGAGTCATTGAAGTTTCACCCCTAGGAGACGCACTTCCTAGTTAGTCATTGAAGTTTTACCCATTGAGAGACGCACTTCCTAGTAGGGGCCTTCCAGGTTATGTTTTTGTTTTAGGAGGCGCACTTCTTAATTTGAGATTTTACCCCTAGGAGACGCACTTCCTAGTTTTGGTCATTTAAGTTCATTCCTAGGAGACACACTTCCTAGTTTGAGTCATTGAAGTTTCACCCTTAGGAGATGCACTTTCTAGTCTAGGTTTTTCAGGTTATATTTTTGTTTTAGAAGACGCACTTCTTAGTTTTGAGTCATTGAAGTTTCACCCCTTGGAGACGCACTTCCTAGATTGGATATTTCAGGATATACTTTTAGGAGACACACTTCCTAAATTAAGAGTTCATCCCTAGGAGACGCAGTTCCTAGTTTGAGTCATTGAAGTTTCACCCCTAGGAGACGCAGTTCCTAGTTTGAGTCATTGAAGTTTCACCCCTAGGAGACGCACTTCCTAGTCTAAGTCTTTCGGGATGTACTTTTAGGAGATGCACTTCCTAAATTGAGATCTCTGATGCGAGGCTAGAATTCATGGTTTAACATGTTATATACCTTACATTTTATGTGCGTTAATGATAAAAATACACTTTTTATATGCATAATAGAGTCTATTTCATGTGTAGGTGAATTGGAGATGGAAACCGAGCTAAATAGATGCAAATACATCGAAAATACGCTCAATAGGTGAGGAGGAGTGCACCGGGATATAGCTGGGCGCCAAAGCCCAAACGCCTGGCCCTGCCTGGCGTTAGCCAGGCGTTAGAGTCCAAACGACAGCCCTAGCCTGGCGTTAGCCAGGCGTTAGAGTCCAAACACCAGCCCTAGCCTGGCGTTCGCCAAGCGTTGGTGTCCAAACGCCAGCCCTAGCCTGGCGTTATCCAGGCGTTAGAGCCCAAACACCAGGCCCCTGTTTCGGTCAATTCCGAGTTTTGACGAGTTTAAGTGTTTCCCGGTTGGAATAGAAGTCTCTTACACGTTTAGGGTTTGTCCTAAACATATAAATAGACTTCTAAAACACAACTTAAGGGGGATTGGAAGGAAGACGAAGGATTCGAAGAGAAGAAACCATTGAAGTGACAAAAACATTGATTTCTACATCTTTTATTCATTACTTTGTAGTTCAATTATGCAATTTATTTTGGGTTTGATTCGTATGAACATGTCTAGCTAACTTCTTTAATCTAGGGTTTTGGTAGAACCCGTTGGGGATGAATTTATTGNTTGATTAAACTCTATTTTTCAACTACGTACTTGTTGTAGTTGATTGAAAGGTCCCTCAATTAGCTATTCCTATTTATTATGTATCTACTTGAGAAAGAGTGCATATTTAGGTAGTTGTTTGAACAAAACCACTCCCGGAGTATAGACGGAAGTCATAACCGAGGATTTAGAGGTTGGATTATAAATAACGATACCTCGGGTGCAATCTAAAGTGAACTGTAATGCAATCTAGCTAGCGTAACTTGAGAGAGTGCGTCTAGTAAATTATCATAATTACTTGAGAGAGATTTATGGTAGATAGAGTGTTCATGATTGATAGAGACGATTAATTAAACTATAAGAAATATCCGAGAAAGAATTCACCAACGGGGGAAACCATAACCTTAGACCTTTATTATCATTGTTTACACTATATTGTTAGTTAATTGCTAGTTTATTATTTTGTTATTAGATTTAGTAAACATCACCACTTGATATTCAAAAGTCTTGAGAAAATTGATTAAGTAACAGTTTAGTATTTTAAAGACTTAATTGATACGTAAATTCCTTGTGGGATCGATTCTGGGCGTAATACCCCGGATTATATTTGCAGCGCCAGCTTAGTCTTATACAAGACATAATTGAGCGTGATCAAATTTTGGCGTCGTTGCCGGGGAATTAACGGTATTATCAATTGAGTTGGAAGAAATACAAAATTCTGAAATATAGTCAATTGTCTTCAAATTTTCGTTTTTACATTGAAAGTTTAACGTTTGCTAACGTGTTGCAGGTGCATGCCTAGAAACTCATCGAGGACTGGTGAAGTAATTGAAGCCTTATCAGACCCCGAGAAAGTTTTCAGGACCATAAACCGGACCAACCGGAAAAGCAAACATCAACCACAAATTGAACAAATTGAAATCGACATGGAAGATGCACATAACCGGAACAATCATGGGGATGATGTGGTAGACCCAGTCGCTCAAATAGGGGCAGAAGCTCCTTTATATGACTGGGCACAACCGACAGCTGAGAATTTGGCCACAACAATATTGGTTCCTCAGATACATGCCGAGTCCTTTCAGATTACAAATAATATGCTGCACTTATTGCAGAATAAAGAGCTATTCTCAGGGTCATACATTGAAGACCCCCAGCAGCATTTAAAGAACTTCCTGTCAATTTGCAAAACTCAAAGGCAGCCAAACATCACTCAGGAGGCAATAAAACTATTGTTGTTTCCATTCTCAGTAACTGGTGTTGCCCAGACTTGGCTTAACTCACTCCCTATCAACTCCATTACCACATGGGAGGAGTTAGTCAA
>ML332271.1:0-20372 GCA_005239505.1 Nicotiana paniculata
AGAATCGAAAGAAATCAAAAGATCCATCCAAATACAAAGCCTAATGCAAAAGGCAAAAACCTTTGAACATATTCAGGTCGAAAGGCAAAATATTATTCACGAGAAATAAATGTACATCTTTATACTTATTCAAAGTTGTTGTAACAAAAACAGCTAGGGGTAAAAGATCATCATCAATGTACTCATTCAAAAAAATTGTTCTCAAATAAAACAGTTATGGATGAAAAGATCTAAATCCTTGTATTTTTTCAAATAATTGTTATCAAATAAAAATAGTTACGAATAAGAAAACATTTCCCCCGCACTTATTAGAAAACTGTTTCCAAAACAGTTGCGGGTAAAAACCCCCAATTTTTACAAAAACTGTTACTAATAAAAAAATAGTTGTTTCCTTGTATTAATATCGAAAAAATGTTACCTATGAAAAATAGTTACGAAATACAAGAGTATATCAAATCTGTTAAACAAAAACAGTTGCAANGTAAAATTCCTATTACTATATTGCATTATCATGAAGTTAAGACGTCTTCTTCATGCCAATTATAAAGGGCCCTCTTCCATAAGTTATGCCTATTACAAAAAGACACACATTTGATATAACACCATGCCTATTACAAAAAAGGTACGAGTAGTCTAAAGCAATCCCCATGAAAAACTCGAAGGTAAAACTAAAACCTCGAAAAATGAAGCATGCAAAAGACTTAAAGAGTAAAATAGAAACTCAACAAAAGTTGAACTAACATTTATATATTAAAACGGCTAAAACTAAGTAATAACTTATACTTAGCCGTATAAACTTTTTATATAAATTGTGGTGCCCCTAAGTTGTCATTTGGGGAATTTTAGGAAATCCAAATTTACCCCTGATGGGACTGGGTAACCACCAATTGATACAAAGAAAAAGAAAAAAAAGGGATAAACCAACTAAATCTTTTCAAGAGAGGGGTTGACTTCAGTGTCAGAAAGAGCGGGAGCAACTGGGGATGAAGATGCATGAGCGGCTAGAATCTCACCATCAGGTGAAGAGAGGTTATGACCTTGTTTAGCGTTCTCCATGGCTTCCTTAGTTTTGGCTATTTCAGCACTAAGTTCAAAACCCTCTTGACCCATTTCCATCAATGTGTCAAGGCGAGAATTCATATACGCCCAGCTCACATCGACAACAGCCACCTCTTCCAAATATTCATAATCCTTTGTCCATACTTGAAGCTCAGCTCTCAATCCATCCTTCTCCGCTTCCGCAGCTTCATGGGCGGCCCTTAATGGAACAGTCGACTCCTCTAAAGTTTAAGCTTTTTCTAAAGTCGTACGAAGGTCTTCTTGAGTACGAGTGAGTGATTGCACGAGCTCTCCTGCGTATTCCTCCTTCTGCCACAAAAAGTTCTTCAAGTATCTAATCTTCTCTAAGGCACGGGACAGCTGCTTCGCGAACGAAGACTCCAAAACACTCTTATCTTTATCAGCCTGACTGCAAGATGCCCTCTCCACTGCCAGTTCTTCTACCATGAGTTTCATATGCTTCTTCAAGGTACTTTTTTCCTCTTCTAAAGCATCCATGTCAATCCTTAGGCTATCATACTGTGCTCTCCAATTATCAACATCGGCCTGCAACTCTTCTGTCTCTTGGTCCATGTTTGAAATCCTCTAAGATCTATGCCTATAAGGTTAATCTACAAGAAATAAACCAGTCAGATATGGTAAATCTCATACACGAAAGTGAAAGAGGATAAATTGCATCATACCTTCAAAGAAGTATGCACGACCTCATTGGCCCATGTAAGAGCACCGTGGCTGGCTAGCTTTGCTTTCTCAGAGGGACCTATCAAAGGCTTGAGCCACACTTTGGGCTCACCCATTTTCTTGAAAAGGTTCCCCTCAACTGGAACCTCTATTACCACCTGCCGCATCTCTCTGATGGAAGACCCTGCTTCCCTAACGGAAGGCATGGAAGCAGGCAGAGATGGAACAGCAACAGGCACGGAAGGTTGAGGAGCTGGAGAAGCCACTGGCAAAGAAGCAGGCACAGAGAGTTGAAGAGTTGAAGAAGTTATAGGCAAAGAAATAGCAGAAGTTGAAATAGCCAAAGGAACAGACGAAATAACTTCTCTCAAAGAAGCAGGAAAGACAGCAGCCAAAGAGGAGTCGTCAGGAGCAAGATCAACACCCTCATGAATAGGGGAATGTGAAACATCATCAAGGACAGGGGACTCAATCACAGACACGGAAGGAAAGGTTAAGGTTGTAAGCTCATCATCTAAAACCATTCGCCTTCTCCGTGTCCTGTGCACTAAAGCACCATCTTCTTCTTCTTCTACGGAACGAGACTCACTAATCTTCCTCTTCGGGGAAGATGAACCAACATAATTTCCTGGGCCTGAGCCAAGGACATCTTCGGGATAGATGAAGCAGATACCCCACGAGCAGAGAACCCTATTAAAAAGGGAAAAAAGTTAAACGANGAAACAAAAAAAAAGTAAATGTGAGCTAAATCATACTCACATCCGCGGTTCCACTTCTCAGGGAAGGGAATATTTTCTTCACCCACTAAACCAACAGTAGGTGCAACAACATACTGGAGGTACCAACCTCTATCCTTATCATCTCCAGGGGTTACCGGCACTCTTTTGCTTCTAGCAGTCAGAGTAAAAACCCCTTCACGAAATAAGGTAGGAGAGTAGAGGTGAATAAGCTGGTTGAAGGTAAAAGGACTGAGGCTAAAGAAGCCAAACTCCTAAGACATGCGATAACTCGTCACACAAGCGGGCCAACTTGTCCTAAGCAGATATTGAAAAAACGGCAAAATTCAATTATAACTGGGTCAATGGGGGGTCTAAACCCTAAAGTGAAAGGATACATATAAACAAAAGAATATCCCATCTTGTAAGACGTTATTCTTTGGTTACTATTAGAAATATATACAGGAAAGTCAGACCTCCAAAAGTATTCCCTACGAACAAGGGAAATCTGACCCTCAGTTATAAGGGTTGGATATCTTTCGACACTATCAAGAGAAGAAGATTGATCTACAAGAACTTGACTATCCCTAGCAAAAAAAAACTCAGCAGGGACAATTTCATCGACTCCAGGCTCACGAAGGCGTTCGCCTCTACCTCTAGACAAAGACCGAGAAACCCTAAATCTCGGAGAAACTGGAGATCTAGTGGAAGGAGGAGGAACTATCTGAGAAAAAGAGGAGACCCTCGAAAGAGTGGATCCTAGAATTCTAAGTCTACCACTCCTCCGACTCCTAGTCAGAGCAGAAGATAGCGTTAAACTTTCAAGATCTATTACTCTTTGAGGTTGGTTTGAAGAAGACATGTTTACAAAGGCGAAGAAGAAAGTTCTTTACAAAAGACAAAGTTAGAAAAGTGTTTCGTGGATACAAAGAAAAGAAAATATGTATTTATACTTTAAGACAACCATCAAACATGAAGAAAAAGGAAAATAATGATGAAAAGTCATAATTGATTATGTCACTTCAAGACTGGCATAGTCGTAAAAAGTCCTAAAAGATGCCGAGTAAATGCAGAACCAATCCGAAAAAGACACGTGGTATGAGCATTAAATGGAAGTGACAAATGACGCCAATGGTGCAGAGAAGGATACAATGATTCAAGGAAAAGCGGCGGCAAAATATTCCCGCCATAAATGAATATCCACTTACCAAATATTCGTTAAATATATGGTAAGTGAGGGGACTATCTGTATTGGTAAAAAAGAGTTTCACACGTAAGCCAGCTTTTGACAACTCAGCCAGTCATGTGGACACATGAAAACTCAACAGCTGGATTAGGGGTGGGCATATATCGGGTAAAACCGATAATCCGAATCGTTAATTCTTTATTGGGTTATCGGGTTAACGGGTCGGTAACGGGGTAACAAAATTTTTTTATTGGATTATTGGTTCGGGCTCGGTTTGCAATTTTGTTATTGGGTAAAAACCGATAACCCAATAAGAATGAACTAATTTACTAATTTACCCTTAAGTATATACTAGGGTTTTATTTCCATAATTCCCTCTTCAGTAGTTCAGTTGTCCACTAGTCTCAAACTCTCAATTGTTTCCGCCGCAGCCCGCAAGTACCCTACTCCAGGCTGTAGTCAATAGATGTCTAAATTAGTATAGAATGACTTTGAGAGTTCTTTTATGTGCTTGGTTATTGAAGTTTAGTTGCAAGTAGTAGTACTTTTGTTTCTTGAATTGTGAAGACTGTAAATTTACATTCTGATTTTGTACTCCACAAACTTTCATTGCGCTTGTGGTGGATTTTCTTCTTTTATTTACTTGTTTATGAATGTTCAGGCCCAAATTACTAGTAAAAATCAGTGAATGTTACAAGCCACAATTTAAGGCTCGTTAAATGTGTATAAAAGTGCCTACTATGACGCCTGTTATAAGATCTTTACTTGACAGACCAAGTGACCAACTATGGTATTATATACAACAAAGTTCTGGCAGTTTGATTTCTTAGTTTTATATATTACAAATCTTTTTTAGTTGTTTTATCTTATCGAGTAAACCGATAACCGAAACGATAATGATCGATAACCGATTAACTGATAACCAATATATTATCGGTTTGGTTATCGGGTTATGATATTTGTAAACCGATAACCGATAGGCAAAACCCAAAATGTTCAAAACCGAACCGAACCGACCGATGCCCACCCCTAAGCTGGATGTGATTCTATGAAGAGGTACGGTATAAAGAGGCACGGTTCAGTAAAGCCACGGACTTATCAGCCACGAGAAACTCAACTTGATCAAAACGGGGGAAAGGCACAGTCAGAATGAATCTAGACAAAGTTACGGGCAGATTCAAGGACCCACAATTGATTACTCGAACGTTATGTAACCGAACCTCAATTACCGTTATCCTTTATAACGCCTCATTAATGTCATAATCAATCATTAATGAGTAACCATAAAAAGATTCGTACGTTATAAGAATCTCTTATATAAGGGAGGGGAATACAGCTTGTAAAGGAATCTGATTCTTGAATACAATCAACTTCGATTTTCTATATTTCTGCAATATTGTCTATTATTCATTTTTCTCCATTATCTTGATTATTAGTAACCCGTATTCATCTTAAAAATAAGCTTTAGTCAAAGGGCCTAATTCTTTGGTTAAACACCAGTGTGAAGGGGTAAGTGTAAACACTTAAGAACCCCTTCACGTGTGTAGTGATGCTTTCTTCATGGGCAGGAATGTGCATCACTACCTCAAATCCCCATTTCCAGTCCTTCTTCATGGCCTCGATGTGGATCTTCGTAATCGAACACATGTACATCGACATATGTTCGCATCGACCCGGTACCGATGAGGGGTTCTCAAATTTGAAGTCAGATTTTAGAATGCATGGGCCAGGAACATACTAATGGGGGGGTGGTTCTACCGGCGTTTTATCACCGGCCAGCCGAGAAGAGGAAGATGAAGCCCTTTCTTTCTGCGATATCATCTTAGAGGTTTTAGTCATTGGTGTAAGTGAAGAAGGTAGAAGGTAAGTATAAAGTTGTCAGTTCCGGTGAAGATTACTGCGGCGTAACAGGCAGCGATAGAAAGAAGATGAGAAGAGTTAGAAAGCTGAGGGATTTAATCAAAGCAAACGTAAAGTTTGATTCAATAAAGAAGATGGTATTTATAGGCTCACACCGACAGTTCGGTAGCACTAGTGACCGACCACTGGCTGACATGCATTGATGATTTGGGGAACTGAACTGACGGGATGTTTTGGTCACATCCATTGCTTACGTCATGAAGACGATGTCATGATCGAGGAATCGAAGCTCAGATCGTTTCTTATCATTTCATTCTAAGAAACGTGGGGACTATTTGTATATGGTTAAAATCGAGTACGTCCGATTTATGAGTTCGGGAATTGCCTCGAGAATAAGCTCATAATGAAGTGAGCTCGAGTTCGACGACATGGAGATCGAAGTAGTCGCTGGGTATCGAGACCAAGTATGTCGGCGTCGAATAACGGAATAGCGAGGTATCACTAATCGACCGTGGATCTCGGCGGGAATCTCGGGAGTGACGGAACTGCTAATGGTTATTGACATCAATCATGTATTTTATTTTCGAAATTAGAGTTATACCTTATTTAGGATTCCTCTACTATATAAAGAGGAACCATGTTCATTTGTAACCATCATACACACATTCACTGCGAAATAATAATACGTTGCTCTCTCTTTGCTTATATTTTACTATTGTTCTTACTGTTCTTAATACCTGATCTCGAGCATGTTCCTAATCGAGGTCGACATATAACTGAAACGCTGGTTTTATTTATTTTTATCATTCAATTCATTTATTTAATTCGTCATTTATCAATTAATATTGGATCAGTTCACGTATCCTTAAAACCATAATACAAATTTAAATGTCACTCGTATTTCGAGGTAAATAATTTTTATTTAGTAGAGATGAATGTGACAGCAGGTAATGTCAAATTGCAAAGATTTGAGCGACCTTCATCTATATCTACATTATTATGTCTATAAAAAGAATATGTTTCCTAGGTCAGTGAAATTAAGTGTATAGTTACATTTAAGAAATTTGCAAATCTATCAGTGAATTTAGCCTAATGTGACCCTTATATTACCACAATTATGCCTATTATTTCAACAGACATACTTCAGCTTCTGAAACAAATTAAAAGAATTGAGGACACAATAGTCCTTGACATTCTAAAGTTTAATATCAAAAGAGAGATCGAGGAACTATAAGGCACTGTATATTACTCAAGAGTATGCATATGCACACATATTTACTCATAAGTAATTCGATGTTTAGCTTAGGCTATATATTGGACTAGATATGTTAAAGCAACTCGCATGTTGTAGTAAATTTGACTTAGTTGTAAAACATAAATTTGTTTAAATTTGAAATTTAATGTTCACAGTATTATTTATTAAGAATGGAATGTAAAGAGTAGTTCTTGTGCTACTCGCATCACAAATTTAGATTTATTATATAAAGTTATATAGTATTGACATAGAATTTAAGATGAGATAATCAGATTAATTAATTAATCACAAAATCATGATTAAATTAACGTAATAGTGAATGCATGGAGTCAAATAAATTTTTGTTGTACGGAAACATCATCTAGAATGTGACAGATGTTGACAAAAAGAAGCTTAGTATCCAACATTACAGGAATAGAAGCAGGATGTGAAACACAACTTCTATTATGATTTCGCATTGGAATTCAAAGTCTCAACCAGGAAAATTGGGGTGAAAATGGACAAGTGATTGCCGCCTTTATTATGCCAAAAAAAATTGTATCTAAAGCAAAAATACAACTAGAAATTCTTATCATCTCATTATCTCCTTTGACCTTGTAATTGTTTGTGCGGTTTGAAAGCCAAGGATTTATAGTCGGCCCTAATATTCCATGGTGTTTTTTTTTTTGAAGTTAATTGTTCATCGGCATTGAAGCGGTGGAAAATTTAGTATAGGTCTTTATCTGTATATCAAAAGTCAAAAGTTCTAATCTTCAAGATTTTTTGCCCTGAATTATTTTATTTATATTGTGGCTCCAACATATAGCATTTTTCAAATATTAAAAAAATTTGAACTTATAACTATAAGGGTACAATAGATTCACAAATATATGGAACAAATATTAAATTCAGAATTCGTAATATCATAAAAGTATAATAAATAAAATTAAATGATTATAACAATGTAATAGTTTGAATCCAGTAAATTTGAATGTCTGATCCACTTCTAATTGACTGAAGGACCAATTCCACAAATCTTGGCCGACAAATAGACAGAGAGTAGCATTATCACTTGGAAGGTCCAACATTGAAAAGAAATACAACGTACATATGTGAATCAAACCCTAGAGGTATTTTTAAAAAAATCCTAGACATATGTACCACTGATCACTTAAACTGAAACGGAGAGAATAAAATAATATATAGAATCAAGAAAAACTTAGATGTGAAATCAATTTCCTTTAAAGAGATATTATCATTAAAGAAATATCAACAAGTCTCTCAAAATACAATCAGATCTCTGAATTTCAGACAGGGGTATACATGGACTGAGTTGGTTCGGATTTTATCAAAATCAAACAAAACCAATTATATTGATTTGGATTGGTTCGATTTTGCCGAATTTTTCGGGTTTTTTAGTTACATGAATATTATTTTAATCTTGCATTATTAAAATTATAGATTAAATTTTGATAAGTGAATATAAAATAAAATAAAATAAAAAAAACATATGATCTATAAAGTGATCTTACGGGAGAATTGTTTTTAGTAACACATAGTAATAGTTTATTTTCTTAGTCATCTACCAATAATTTTTGGTTGATGTACGCTTTCAGGGTTAACCAAATTTAATAATTAAACATAAAAATCAATATGATATCTAAATAATGATATGTCCTATGTAATTTTAGATTATCGAAATACCACTTCAAATTCGAAAAACATATAATAAATCTTAACATATGAATATGAAAGAACAAAAAGATGATTGGCGCATTTCAATAACACATAATAAGAAACTGATACAATCTATCATATAAAGTAAATAAAAATGAATGCACTCTATAGTTCTATTAAAATATTATATCCATGAGAGTATCTTAAATATTTCTAGACATCTTTTAAATAAAATTCTATATAAAGTCCTAAAATTATATATTTATATGTCGGTTTGGTTCGGATTTTTTTACTCGGTACCAAACCAAATCAAATCGAATTTTTTAATCGATTTAATTTAACTTTTCGGTTTGGTACGATTTTCCGATTCGATTTGTACACCCCTAATTTCTGAGGAGCAAAGGCGCAACTAAAAACGGGGAGTGTATCTCCTCCTACCCCAGCCTCCACCTCTTGAAATTTATTGTTTTTAAACTTCAAAAAGTTAACTTTATGAAATATTGTTCTGTTCCTTTTAATTATCTAGAAAACTTTAACATAACTTCTTTTTTTTTTTGGGTATGATTCAAACTTTTCAGTTTTTAATTTTGACTTCACCATTTTGGACATCAAAATATATATATATATGAATGCATATCTTCTTTCCTCTCCTTTTCTTGGTGGAATTCTTTTACAAAGCATATGTGCTTAGCAATTAGCATACTTACTAAGACTTGTTGACCACCCCAAAAGGACTAGATTTGTTCAGATTTTTTGCTAAGAAAAAGGAATTCCATGATATCCTTCGGGACAAAGCAAAGATAAAGAAATTATAACGAAACAAATTAAACAGCAGGTGGGTGACAATTTGACGGTGTCCTCAAAGCTTTGTTCATCTATTTTCTTCTTCTATCTGTCTAAAAGAAGAGAATCTTAGAAAAGCCAATTGTAATGCGACGTTTGTGAAAATAGAAATAAGTAATTCTCTTTTTCCTTTCCTTACTTTTCTCAATTATATTCTGCGAAATTATTGGGCTCATACTTTCACGAGATTTCGAGATTAAATTTTAACGGAGGCAAAAATATCTCGATTTTTAAAATGAGATAATTCCAAAAAATTCATTCAAGGAAACAATAAAGTACAGTAGAAGTTGTTATTTACACTTACCATATACTCCTAATTACTTAGTTACTCATCAAAATTCTATATTCCATCATAAGAAAAATGGAGGGGTTTTAGCATTTGTCTACGTCACAAAAACTTCACGAGGCAACTAATTAAATGGAAATTTTGCATATTTTATTGTCGCATGGCCAAGTATCCAAGAATGGCATCATCCAAAAGGTTTATTATTTTGTCGAGGAAAGTAAAATTATTTTTGAGTAAAAAACATTTTCCACTTCAAAGACCCCACCAAGCTGGCCAGACTCCACAGCTTTTCAATTATAAGCATATTTTTCAAAAAGGAATGATGTATGCACTCTTATTTCATACCTGTATATTAGTAATATAGTGTTTGTGGATGTTTCCTCCAATCCCCTTTTGTCCACATTTTTCTTTTTCATGCCACATCCCAAATCCAGGTCTTTCCCATCAAAAAGACTAAAATCTTAAGCATTTGTTGAGCCAGCCAGAGGCGAAGCATGATTTGAAGTTTATGGTTCGGGAATCTAATCTGCTTAAGCTATTGAGTTCTAAATTAATAAATTGTATTTGTCCAATAAAGTTTTTAAAACAAAAATACAATTTAAATAAAAATTATTGAGTTCGATCGAACCCATACGTCTTATTCTAGCTCTGCCCCCCCCNCGCCCGGGACAGAGTATTCTTATGCTTGTGAATTTTCAAAAGGGTATCATTTTTGTGATCTCTCCATAATTCCATTTGATTTTTGGCGACATCCCAAATCCAGGTCTTTCCCATCAAAAAGATCATCTTTACGTGCGCTTTAATGCTTTTCTCTCAAAGTATCTAAAACTCATAGTTTGTTTGGTCGAGCGGTAAAAATAAGCTTATTTTGAAAAATATTTTTTCTCAAAAGTAATTTTGGTGAGAATCAATGTGTGTTTGGCTAATTAATCTGAAAAATAATTCTGAGCAGCGATTAGTGTTTGGCCAAGCTTTTAAAATTACTTCTAAATGTATTTTTCTCAAAAATACTTTTGGGAAGAAGCTACTTCTTCTCCAAAAATGCTTTTGCTTTTATTCAAAAATACTTCTTTTTTTAAAAAAAAAGAAAAGCACATTTGAATTTAAAGACGCTTGGCCAAACAGGCTATCAGCTCCTTCATAAGCATCAATGCTATACCACCAAATTCATAAATCATGTCTTTTTCATTCTGAGAAAGGTGATACGCTCCAGTTATGATCATGCGAGGCCTAAGACGGATGACATGCTAGTGAAGGCAGAATATGACATCTTAAACAAATTTTACAGTACAAAAGAAAAAAAGGTAAAGTATATATAACATAGAACATAAATTACATGTTATGAGTGCTTTTGTGTTTGATGTAGCCCAGTAGATAAATTGGTGAGGTCTATTGGACCAATACGTACAATAGATTTGGGATAACACAATTATAGCATCAGAACCAAACTACCACAGTATGATGGTTAGAGGTGGTAATTTGAGTCCAAACCTATTTAATTCGTTTAAAGATTAATGGGTTGAGCTGCAAATATTTTAGTTCATGAGTCTATTTGAGCTGAGCCTAAGTTAATCCATTATTTTTTACAGCTCATTCTAACCTATTAAGCAGCCCAAATACAACCCATAAAACTTACCCAAAACAAAGGGATCTCAACCCAACTTATCTAGAAATTTACTCAGTTGCCTAAATTTTACTTTTTTTTGTAATTTAAATTTTTTGTTTTCTGCACCACCCACCCCTTACCCCGCCCCCCAAAAAAAACCCCTAAAAAATTTTTTTTAGTTTTTTTTTGTATTTTTATTTTCTATTTTTTGTTTTTCCGCACCACCTCACCACCCCTCCCCCCTCCCGCAAAGTATTTTTTAACTTACACATTTTAAGGTAAAAGAATTTTTTTTTGCAAGATAAACATGGTTCTAAAACATGGGTCAAGTTGGGAGGATTGGACTATGACCCATTGAGATGGTTGGCCTATGACCCATTATTTAGCCCTTCTTCACCCAACCTATCTTAACCTAAGTACACTTTTAACTGAATTGTATAATGACTCATTTATTAACCTAACTCATCAATTCGTTTAAATTCAATCCAAACAGCTCATTTACCACCTCTAATGATGATGGGGTAAACCTAGCTACTTGAGCCCTTAAAGAGCGATGCATATAAGGCCATGATCACGGATGGTAGGCTGATAAGATTGCGCTGATAAAAGGGGCTCAAGGAAACTAGGTTGGTAAGCTTCAAGAGTAGGGATGCTCGGGGCGGAGCTAGTCCTTTTGATATGGGTTCGACTGAACCCAGTAATTTTTATCCAAATCATATATTTGTTTTAAAAATATTATTAAATTATGTATAAATTGTTAATTTAAAACTCATTAACTTAAAAGAATTAGAATATTTATTAACTCATAAATTTCAAATTATGATTCCCCTCTGTGGATGCATATGACACTTGATAAGACGAATTTCACACTGAAAAAATGATGAAGTGTTACATAATACAAAACACAGGTTTACATGGTACTTCCTCTGGTTCACAATAAGTGTCTAATTTACTTTTAGCACGCTCATTAAGAAACTACTAAATCCTATGCAAAAAAACCTAATATGACTAAACTATCCTTATTAAAGTGTTGGTCACATAATTATAGTGAGGAGTTAGAAAAGTTTTTTAGGGATGTGCACATAAGGGTAAAAGAGTAAAAACAAATTGATTTTTTTCTTGATAACATAATTAGACACTTATTTTAAACCAAAATGAAAAAGGAAACTGAACACTTATTGTGAACCGAAAGGAGTATATTACTTTTGAGCTAAATTTACGTAACCCAAGAGAGAAATCCGTGAAATCTGTTGAACCAGAATGAAAAATACATATCATGAACTTGAGTCGCAACCAAAAGCTACATTTTTGTGCATCAATGAACCACAATATTAAAGCTAATTAAAAAAGTCTGACCAATTTTTTTACTTCACCTACCCGGGCTTTACCCGTGAATGTTAGATAATTAGTTTGGAAACACAAGGAATTTGGACGACCTTTGTTTAATATTTGTCTAAGACATGTCGAATCATGCTTGTTGATTGGGAAAGCAAATATAGAACATTCATGGGGCAGCGCTTGAAAAAAAATTGGATTTTTTTTCATCTATACTCGATTTTGGGGTCACAATTCAACTTATATCCATTTTGTAAAAAATTTATAAGCGTGTCCACTTTACGATCAACTTCAACTTGTCGAGTCTGAAGTTAAAAGAAAAAATATCTGAAGTAAAAAAATTGCACTTCAAATACACTTAAGGCCAAATATGTCTAGTGCAACCAATGGTTTCATCCACTTAAGGCTAATAAGTCTAAAGTGAAAAATTACACTTCAGATGCACTTAAGACCGATAAGTCTAAAGTGAAAAATTGCACTTCAGCTGCACTTAAGGCCAAAAAGTCTGAAGTGCAACAAAGATTTCCATTCACTTAAGGCCAATAAGTCAGAAGTGAAACCCAGAAACATAAATTTGTGCTTCGAATTATAACAATTCAATATACGATTTAATACCTAAATCTACTCCAAATGAGCTCAAATTTGAAACATAACCTCCAAATATCATCAGGAACAAACTTCAATCATCAATTTGTCAAAACAACAATAAATCTAATGAACCTATTTTGCAATTAAGAAAAATAAGAAGAAAAAACTCTAAGCAATAGTAAAAAATAAAGCGTCATAACAACTCATCATTGTAAAATATCATAAACTACATAAAAATATATTTACAGTCACCACATAAAATCATTATCACCTGAAGAAGAAGAAGAAGAAGAGAAGAAGAAGAAGAAAACGAAGGAGGAGAAGGGAAGGAGAAAGAGGCCTGAAGTTATTTAAAAAATGGGTACAAATTAAAACTTTAAAAAAAATATATATAAGTTAAATGAGGGCGACCAAATAGAATATCCTATACAATTTTTACAAAAATTGGTGACTTGGAAGAAGGGATTAGGAACATAACCTATTCAAAATGCTCATAGTAACATCTATGACAAAACTAGTAAAGGGATTATGACGTGAAGTTTATGAATTCGGAATTTTAGTACTTATGAGTTGTACTAAATTTTAAATTTATATATATTGAATAAATTTATTGAAACAAATATAGAATTTGAACTCGGTCGAATTCGTAACTCATACTCTAACTCTGCCCAGGCAACATGTTTTATGTTGACACTGATTCACAAAATACTCCAATGACTCAACAACAACAATAACAAACCCAGTAAAATCTCATAAGTGGGGTATGAGGAGGGTAGAATGTACGCATACCTTACCCTTACCCTGAAGGGGATAGAAAAGCTATTTTCGGGATACCCTCGGCTCAGAGATAATAAATCTGTGATAACAAAACCCGAAAAATACTCCAATGACTATACTTCGATAATTCATTTTGTTTTTCTGTGTTAATGAAAATAATGTTGGTAGTGAAGTTCATAAATAATAGGGTGTTTGGTTTCATTTCTGGTTTCTGCAGTAATGAACACATGTATTTATAACTATTCTTCTACAATGTTATACCAAATTCGATGTGGAATATAACTTTGTATAAGCACGTAAAATGACAAATGGCCATCACAATATTACATGGTTGATTATATTATCAATTATTCTCAGCTATTTGTTCCTGATAGTTTCCACAATATTGTTTCTTTTTAAAAAGTCTACAAAACTGCAGCTACTTGGAATCTGAATATAAATAGTTAAAACATATATATTTACATTTTAAAAACCTTACATCATATTCAGTGTGCATTTCTTAGCAACAGGAACATCTGAACTTAATCAGGACATCATATATATTCAGTAGGAACCTACAGTCTGTGATGCAAACTTGAGAATGGTATATTAGGTGATGTTGAGTTAACCAGAAAAATCTGTTTCCAATATCTGTGAAAATAGATTCTTTGTGAAAGCAAGTTCCAACCCCTTAAATAGGGCCAGAATTTCAGCGTGGATAGCTGAGTTTGGACTGATGTGTGTGGCTAGAGAAGCCTTCAATCCATTTTCTACGGGAGTCTTGGATTGGATGATGCCTCCAATGTTTGAGTGAAGCTTGTAAGCACCATCTATATTTAACTTTAAGAAGTTTTATGGTGGGGGTGAGCCATTTGATAGCAATTTTTTGTCCTGATTGGTTAATAAGATAGGTGAATATTGCTTATGAAAAGAGTTTGATACTAGTGGGACAAAATGGTTAAAAAAAAAAATAGTTGTCCACCCATATTATTTATTAAAAAAGAGGTTGGATAATAAACTTTTTAAAAACGAGTCAAATATGGATAAGAACCATATTATCTATTTAGAAAATAGATAACCAATGGATAACTAATGGGTTTAACTTCTATATTTGTAAAGCTTCAAATCGGGGGTTTCTTAAGTTTTTGGAACCTAGGAATTATCCCTAAAGTGATCATATTCAAGAAGCCATGGATAATATAAATATCCATATTATCCGCCGGTTAACCCATTTTTTATTCGTATTAATTATGTGTCGGATCGGTTTTTCTATTACCCGTTTCCGACCTTACTGTTTGCCACCCCTGTTTGATACATTCAAATCAAGAGGGATGTCATTGAAGTGGTTATGATTTATGTTGATCCATATATTCCAGAGCAAAAACGGGGTTTGTTTGGCCAAAAAGTTTCGAGTCTTTTTGTCAAACTAATTAAATAATAAGATAATGAGTAAATCCTAGTTAAATATAATAAATCCTAGATTTGAGGTTAATAGATGTCATAAATATGAAACTGCATTCAAGGATATTAAATACTTAGTGGGTGTGTAATAACGTTACTGTAAAATGATGAGGGAACAATATAAAATAATAAATGGGATAAATGGCAATAAATGTAAATGGAGAGAATGATTCACTCAAATATTCAATGAGGTGGATGATTCTCTTTCCGACAATGATGCAAATCAACCAACATGGGAATATCAAAAGTGTTCTCGGATCTGATGTCGAAAAAGCTCTAGATCAACAACAAATTGAATCTCTTATAAAGACAATGTTTGTAGTTACTAGTGAGTCCGCTTTCCTAGAGAGTGCTTATCATATATCATATTACATGCCCCCCTCTTCTCTCTCTCTTTTGCTACTTATATGTGATACTTCTCTTACCTAACTGAAAGTACACCAGTTAAGAGAATATTCTGTGGAATATCCCTTTAAATATCTTACTACTAAATTAGCCATTTGGATTGATTCGGTATCTACTCATCTTGCTAATATATCTGCTCTTAAACACGACCTCGGCATGATCGACCCTCGATCGTCATTTCTTAGGTGAGATCCTTTTTGTCAGATTTTGCGCCATACAGTTAGTCCCTCCGCCTGTCGGGGTTGTCATTGGGCGAGCTCGATGTGCGGACTTTGCAAATTTGCAATTTGAGAAATCGGAGCATTTTGGGCCGAGGAGTGCTCCCTTATGACGAGGTGATGACGTGGAACTTAAGGGGCCATATCCGACCGTTACGTTAGTTTGAAATGATATCATTCCATCATGCGTCATTATGGCGCACGTTCCCAATACGTTACGTTGTTTCCCGCGCCTCTTCTGTTTTGAAATTAATGTGGCAAAGTTTGGCTTTCTTGATCAGGGTGCCACTAGACTTATAAATAGAGATGGGAGCTTCTCATTTGAGTTGCTGCATTTCTTAAGTGTGTGAAAACTCAAGAGTCCCCTTCTTCTTCTTTGAATTTCTTGCATCTTCATCTTTCTTCTTTTAGCTTTTTCCGCCATTGTTATACCTTTCCCTTTTGAGCTTTCTTCTTGTGTACATAACCCTAAAAAATGGCTAGTGCTTCCTCTAACCCGGATGGAGTCGTTGATCCTGTCGCATTGGATGTGAACATGCCTTCTCATGAAGAAGGAGTATCCATTGTAGAGGATGAGAATTTTCCTACTGTGGATGAGATAATTCCACGTCTGGGGAAGGTCAGGTCGGATTTCAAGAATCCGCCCGACGATGATCCTGAACCCATTATTTATGAGATGGTTGCGGCGGTGCTCGTTGCGTTTAGAGATAAATGGCAAATCCCAAACCACATTGAACTTATCCCTGATGGTAACGACATTGTGCAGGTGCATGGCTCATGGTATTGTGCATTCTATGCGTACCCCTTTGTCGTTGGTTATACGCTTCCTCTTCCTTCCTTGGTGGAGGATTTCTGTCGCTATTACGATGTGTGCCCGGCTAAACTCTCCCCATATATATACAAGATTTTCCTTATACTTATCAAGTATGCAGAGCTGGCTAACCGTGGGGTTTCTCCCCGTCATCTGCTTCACCTCTTCGTCCCAAGTTTTCTCAGGGGTACGATGATACATCTTCGCACTGTTGGACCAAGGGCTTGGGGTGAAGATGGATGATAAGACTAATAGTTGCTTTTGGGCCAAATTTTACTATGTGAGGACAAAGCACGTGGTGTCCAAACCCGCTGGGTTTCCCGAGACGTGGAACTATGCTCGTAAGTTCTTTCCCTTAAATGGTTGTTCGTTGTTTTCTTTTTGATGATCTGATTGTTCTCCCTCTTTTCTCCTCTTTTGTTCTGTATCCGAGAAGGATCCTCCTTCGTTAGTTGTCGATATTCGCGATTGGGTGAGCCAGATTTTGCCTCATACGGTGGAGATTCGTGAGTGGTCGTTGTTCAATGAGAGATTTGGACACAAACCTTCGGCTTGTGAGTCATCTAGTTTCTCCCTTAATAATTTCGTCCTTCGTTCCGTTCTTTATTCTTTTCTGTTCTCCTTTTATTTTGCTTAAGTCTTTTTTTCTTGTAGGTTGGAAGGCTTCGAGGAGGGCGAGGGCTCCTATTCCGGCTTTCCGCCAGTCGAGTACTTCTGTCGAGCCTATCTTGGACGTGGCTGCAAGAGAGCCTATTCAGACGGTTGTTACTCCGCGGATTTCGGCCTCGCGTGAACCTATTCTCCAAGCTGCTGCTTCCCCAATGGAGGTTCCGACTTCCACAGTGTTCCATTTGGTGGATGAGTCGTCACAGGGCGAGGATGAAAAGGCTCCATTATAAAGGCGAAGGATAAGGGTCGAGGATGGAGCGGCCAGGATGAGGGACCTACGAGGGTTGACTTGAGTTAACTCCATCCGAACCGGGGGATGGTACGGGTCTAGGAGCAAAGACTGTGCATTCGGATGTAGAGGTTGTCTCCTCGGAAGGAGTATAGCAACGAGAGGCGACTGTGGCCATTTCGAGGAATGATCCATCAACATCAGAGAGAGCCGACGTTCCCTCTTCGTCAGAGGAGAGGGAGAAAGGAACGGTCATGGACGATGATGAATCTGGCTCCGATGTTGATCCTAAGGAGGTGATAATATTCGACGAAGGGTATACCTGGGTCGAGGTGAGAACAAATGATCTTCTCGCTCGCTTGTAATCCCTTTGGACTGCGATTTGTTGGAGGATACTGGTGAGCGTAGTTCCTCCTTTGCCCTTCTTTGCTCCATAGCCGAGAATAGGACTCTTCGGGCGCTCAGGGATGCCGACTTGTCACTGGGCATATCTGGGATGGCTCTGAGGGTGAGCTTCCTCGCTATTTCTTTATTTTGCGTTTTCTTTTTCTTTCTGTCTTTACTAATTTTTGGCTTTTCCTTTTTCACCCCTTTTTTGTAGACCTTCATTTTGGAGATCGAGAGCGCCCGTCGGGAGGAAAAGCAGAATGTCGTTTTCCAAAAAATGGTTTCGAAGTACCTCTAGTATCGTGACAAGTGCCGTGAGATGCATGCACGGCTTAGAGCAGGCGGCAATTTCCAATCCCTTAGAGATGAGTTGGGCCGGAAGGACGAGGACCTGGTGCGATCTATTGGCAGATGCAGCGAGCTTGAGGGGTTGCTTAGGGCCAAGGAAGAAGAGCTCGAGGTGAGCAAGGGGGTAGTAGCTGAGTGTATTGACCTTCAGGCGAAAGTGGTGGCCCTGCGGGCAGAGCTTGAGCAGCGCGCAATTAGAGTTGCTAGCCTGAGTGGTGAGTTGGCGGAGAAGGTGACTGAGTTAGAGGGGACCGAGGAGGCTCGGGTAGCGGCTTTGGCGAGGGTCGCGGCATTGGAGGATTCTACCCACGTCCTCAGGTCTGAGCGTGCGACTGAGGCGGAAACATCCGCGCTAAGGGAGGCGCATCTTCGCACTGAAGTCGGCGACGAAGTCGGCAAGAACCTGCGACTTTATCGCCGTTCGTGGCTGATAGGTTATATCATGCTCGCTCAGCTCTATAGCCCACTTGGACAATCTGCTCGACAATTCGAGCTTGTGCAGGATACTCCTTAAAGGGAAAGTCGTGACAACTGAGACGGGGTGACACTGGAAATAAGGTCTAAGCTTTCGTGAAGCTATGACCAAGGTCAGTGCTAGATTCTCGGGGTGAGCGTACCTCATTTCAGCGTCGATCAGCGTTTTGCTAATGTAGTAGATTGGAGATTGCGTAGCTTTGTTCTATCATACCTGGACTACACTTACTGCGACATCGGACACGGTCAGGTAGACAAGGAGGCACTCTCCCGGTTCTGCTTAAGCGAGTAGCGGCGACGTGGATAGGTAGGCCTTCAATTCTTTTAAGGTGTCGACGCACCCAGAGTTCCATTAGTATAAGCTGTAGGGGATGGCTTTCATGGCTGTGTATCCATGGTCGGCCTATGATGGCATTGTACGCCATATCCTGGTCCATGATATGGAAAGTGGTCAAGCTAGTATTCATGTCATTAAAATGTGATACAGTAACCTTTGGTGGCTATGAAATTATGCCAATTTTAGATCTTATAAGAGGATAAAATACAACAGAAATTCACATCTGACAAACAGTCCAATGAATTAGAATGCATTCTTAATTTGGCAACAAGATGAGCGATCAGAGATTTCTGCAGTGATTTTTTCATACAATGTTTTCAGATGAATAATGTGATACCAATCCAACTACGAGTGCTTCTTCAAGCACCTTCTTTTAAATGACAATATTATCTCTTTGTTACCATAAAAGAATGATGTGATATGAATAAATGAAGATAATTAGTAACATTTTATTAATGTTTTAAGTACAAGATATACATTTATCAGAAACTAGAGAACTTGACTTGAGTTCCTCTAACCAAATATTAAATAAGAACATTCACAAACCTAGATAATCCTACAGCAAAAGCTAACTTTGTCCTGGCAGAAACCTAATCTTCAGATACAATTGCCCTTTCTCAACCTACCCAAGACATCTAAGTCTCAGTATTATGACTGCAGAATCACTACAGAATCACTACAGCCTGTCACACCCCTTTTCTACCCCCCGAAAAAAAGATATATGTGATATTGTGGATTGCGGGTTAAAGGGTTTTTCCAATTAAAGTGACGAATTTGAGTAGGGATTATTTTATTTACAGAGTCGCCACTTGGAATTAATTTTCCGGTGTTCCAAGTCACCATTTATTTGAATCCCTAGTCAAAGGAAGATTTAACTCTTTTATTATTGGTCTGCAAAAAGCAAAGTCCGGGTAAGGAATTCTGTTGACCGGGGAGAAGGTATAAGGCATTCTCCGAGTCCCGTGGTTCTAGCACGNGGCCTGAATTAATTTTGGACAAAGTGTGTTTTATTGGATTTCTATGTTTTACCTATTCGCTTTTAATTATTCAAAATTATTAAAGAAAAAATTTGAATAAAATTGTCCTAACCGCACCACGCAAGCGAGTGTGCGACCGAAATGAATTTTATTGATTTTTTTTTTCATAACCACGCTACGCAAGCGAATCCGCAGTCATGACGGGGATTATTAGTACATCATTGCTTTT
>ML332271.1:20766-55315 GCA_005239505.1 Nicotiana paniculata
TGCGATCTAAAGTGAACTGTATTGCAATCTAGCTAGCGTAACTTGAGAGAGTGCGTTTAGTAAAATATCATAATTACTTGAGAGAGATTTATGATAGTTAGAGCGTTCATGATTGACAGAGATATCCAATTAAACTATAAGACATATCCAAGGAAGAATTCACCAACGGGGGAAACCATAACCGTAGACCCTTTATTATCATTGTTTACATTATATTGTTAGTTAATTTCTAATTTATTATTTTGTTATTATATTTAGTAAACATCACCAATTGATATTCAAAAGTCTTGAGAAAAGTGATTAAATAACAATTTAGTATTTTATATACTCAATTGATACGTAAATTCTCCATGGGATCGATTTTGGGCATAATACCCCAGATTATATTTGCAGCGCCCGTTTAGTCTTTCTATAAGACATAGTTGAGCGTGATCAGACGCACATGCCAAGTGACAGGCGTGCAGGCATGCACCGTAAGAACTGTGACCTGGTTGGCTCCATGGCACCATATAGTGACTCTATCTTGGTGATAATCATGTTTTCTCTATGTGATAAAGAAGTTGAGCTGTCGATCATGTTAGGTATCATGTATAGGCTTATTGCCGGTAATGTGGAGACCCAAGTGGTCGTTTCTTGCTGTCACTTCACAGGTTTTACTGATATTTTGTACTCAGTGATGTACATGCATTTTATGTCATATACCAGTCTCAATTGCTATCGATTACATCATCATTTTTCTTTTTTAGGCTAGTTTTTATGATATTTTGAGCCCATGAGAGAGACTGGAGAGGTTAATGACTGAGTGAGACCGAGAGCCGATTGTGAGTGACAGATATGAGATCGGGCTGCATGCCGCAACATATAGATTGATGTTATGACAGTGCTTGGGCTGTAGGATCCCCTCCGGAGTCTGTAACACACACTCAGTGAGCACGATTGATACAATTGAGGGATGGATATTCCCTGGACATGGACCTTGTCTGAAGTACTTGTTACCTGGACAAAAATCTTTTCCACAGGGCTGGATTGACCCTTTTTCCTTAGTACTAGGTGACCTATGGTCAGCGTCATGTATACATTCCGGGATGGATCTTCCCTGGGCTGTCTGATCCATATGCAGTACCAAGTGGTTAAGATGACGAGAGTGTGAGAATTGAGGATGACAGTATGGTGCATCACTTACAATATGTGCATTGGCATTGTAGTGATAGTAGAGTCATATTCATTACGCTGTACATAACTGCTTTATTTTCTGGTTATTGATTGCCTAATTGATTTAAGAGCGCGTATACCTTTCGGTACAATTAGTTTTATCTTATTTGCACCAGTTGAGTTCGTCACTATCTTCAGTCCACAATTTGGACTTGTTACTTACTGAGTTGGTGTACTCACATTACTCCCTGCACCTTATGTGCAGATCCAGGCATTTCTGGTCACAGCAGCTGCTGATCTATGCATTGGAGTCTGGGACTATCGAGGTAACTTCATGGAGTTCGTGGACCTTAATCTCCCTTCCTTAGTTGATTTGTATTTGAGTTTATTTATCTAGATACTGTGTTGGATTATGCTCCGGTTATTAGAAGCTCATGTACTCAGTGACGCCCCGACTTTTGGGACGATTGTATCGTGTTTTGGATAAATTCTATTTTCAAAGAAGTTCTTATTTAAATGTTAAATCTTTCCATTATTATTTCAAAAGATATTTTACTTTATTTGAAATGTTGTATTTAGGCTTGCCTAGTTCTACAATAGGCGCCATCACAACATGTTAGGCTTTTGGTTCATGACAAGTTGGTATCAGATCCTAGGTTACATAGGTCTCACGAGTCATGAGCAGGTTTCGTAGAGTCTTATATTGGTACGAAGATGTCTGTACTTATCTTCGAGAGGCTGCAGAACCTTAGGAAAACTTCACATTCTTGAATTCTTGTCGTGCGAATTCTGGTAACTAAACAACTGTTGTTTCATTCTCTCACAGATGGTGAGGACTCGTACTAGCAAGCCACTAGTACGACCAGATAGGGCCGCGAGAGGCCGCGGTAGGGGTAGAGGTGCAGCCCGCTCAGAAGCTGGGGCAGTACCTGCAGATCCACTAGTTGCCCTAGATCAGGACCAGGTCATAGTTATGGATGCACCAGTGGGACCAACTCAGGCACCACCGGTGCCCATCGTGATTTCTGGCCTTCAGGAGGCCTTAGCTCAGATTCAGACTGTGTGCACTGTCCTTGCTCATGCGGTCTCTATTTTGACGGCCGCAGCCACTCCTCAGGCCCGGAGAGGCACTCAGACTCCCGCCGCCCGCACACATGAGCAGGTTGTACAGGGGCTGCAGACACCAGGGGCACCACCAGCCCAACCGGTTACAACTGTATAGGACTATGTGGTTCCTTCTATGCCTGAGGATGAGCAGCGCAAGATGGAGAGGTTTGGGAGACTCCAGCCTGCACCTTTCATTAGTGCAGAGGGGGAGGATGCACAGGATTTCTTGGACAAGTGTAAGAGGATACTCCGTACAACAGGTATTCTGGAGACCAGCGGGGTCTCGTTCACCACTTTTGAGTTCTCTGGGGCTGCATTCAGATGGTGGGAGGCTTACAAGAGGTGTAGGCCGGTCAGCGAAGCAACCTTTTCCTGGAAGCACTTCTCCGTAATCTTTCTGGTGAAGTTCACGCCTCAGTCTCGCAGAGAGGAGTTGCATAGACAGTTTGAGCAGCTTCGTCAAGGTGATATGTTTGTGATACAGTATGAGATGCAATTCTTGGAGTTGGCCCATCATGCTATCTGGTTGTTTCCCAGAGATACGGAGAGGATCATGAGGTTTATAGATGGCCTCACTTTTCAGCTGCGATTTCTTATGACATGAGAGAGAGTGTCTGGTGCTACTTTTGATGAGGTTGTCAACATTGCTTGTCAGACTGAGATGGTTCGCAGTCACTAGATGGTTAAGAGGGAGGCTAAGAGGCCTCGTGGATAGGGTGGGTTTAGTGGTGCTACTTCTTGGGGTCAGTTGCAGCACAATAGAGGTCATCCTTTCAGGTATGCTCAAACAGCTCGCCCAGTTCACCGTGGTGCATCATCCGGTCATGGGTCACATGGTTATTAGCGGGGCTAGACATCATTCGGTGCACTACTAGCTCAGAGTTCGTCTCATGCACCATCAGCTCAGGGCTCATCTGTGCCAGGACCTTCTAGCGGTTATTCTAGTGCTCGGGGTTCCCTGCAGTTCCCACCGCATTTACAGAGTGAGGTTGTTATGAGGGTGGGGATTGTGGTTATATTAAGAGGTATTTTCCCCGCCTTTCAGGAAATTCATCTCTGTAGAGGAGTCAGCGTGCGACTTCAGCACCAACTACTCCACCGCCCGCCCAACAAGTTAGGGGTGGAGCTCAGTCAGCTAGGGGCCGCCTGATAAGGGGAAGCCGATCAGGGGGTGGCCTGGTCCGTTTCTATGCCTTCCGTTTCAGACCAGATGCCATTGCTTCAGATGCTGTGATTACAGGTATTGTCTCAGTTTTTTGTAGAGATGCCGTTGTATTGTTTGACCCTGGTTCCACTTATTCATATGTTTCCTCATATTTCTCCCATTTTTGGATATGCCCCGTGAGTCTTTACTTTCATCTGTTCATGTATCTACTCCTGTGGGTGATACTATCATTGTAGACCGCGTATATCGGTCATGTGTGGTGACTATTGGGAGTTTGAAGACCAGAGTGGATATTTTGTTGCTCAGTATGGTCGATTTTGATGTGATATTGGGTATGGATTAGTTGTCTCCATGTCATGCTGTTCTAGATTGTCACGCTAAGACCGAGACATTGGCGATGCCGGGGTTGCCGAGGGTTGAGTGGAGTGGTTCTATAGACTATGTACCTAATAGGGTGATTTCATACTTGAAGGCTCAGTGGATGGTCGATAAGGCTGTCTATCCTATTTGGCTTTTGTGAGAGATGTTAGTGCTGAGACTCTTGCCATTGATTCTGTTCCTGTGGTGTGTGATTTTCCGAATTTGTTTCCTGTAGACCTGTCGGGCTTGCCCCCTGACAGGGATATTGATTTTGCTATTGATTTGGCGCTGGGAACTTAGCCCATTTCTATTCCACCGTATCATATGGCACCAGCGAAGTTGAAGGAGTTGAAAGAACAACTTCAGTAACTCTTTGATAAGGGGATTATTCGGCCTAGTGTGTCACCTTGGGGTGCACCTATTCTATTTGTGAAGAAGAAGGATGGTTCTATGAGGATGTGCATTGATTACAGGCATGTGAACAAGGTCACAGTCAAGAACAAGTATCCTTTGCCACGTATATAAGATCTATTTGACCATCTTCAGGGAGCGAGGGTGTTCTCCAAGATTGATTTGAGGTCAGGGTATCACAAGTTGAAGATTCGGGATTCGGATATTCGTAAGACAAATTTGAGGACCCGATATGGCCATTATGAGTTCCTTGTGATGTCCTTTGGGCTGACCAATACCCCAGCAACATTCATGCATTTGATGAACAATGTGTTTCAGCCTTATTTGGACTCGTTCGTTATTGTTTTCATTGATGATATCCTGGTGTACTCTCGTAGCCAAGAGGAGCATGCCCAACATCTGAGGATTGTGTTACAGAGATTAAGGGAGGAGAAGCTTTATGCAAAGTTTTCCAAGTGTGAGTTTTGGCTTGGTTCAGTGCTTTGTTGGGGCACGTGGTCTCCAGTGAGGGTATTCAGGTGGATCCAAAGAAGATAGAGGCGGTGCAGAGTTGGACCAGACCATTCTCAGCCATAGAGATTAGGTGTTTTTTGGTTTGGCGGGCTATTACCGTCATTTTGTGGGGGGTTTTTTCATCTATTGCATCTCCCTTGACCAAATTGACCCAAAAGGGTGGTCCATTCAGGTGGTCGGATGAGTGCGAGGAGAGCTTTCAGAAGCTCTAGACTGCTTTGACCACGATTCTAGTTCTAGTTCTGCCATCGGCTTTGGGTTCTTATACCGTGTATTGTGATGCCTCGCGGATAGGTATTGGATATGTTCTGATGTAGGAGGGTAGAGTGCTTGCTTATGCTTCACGCCAGTTGAAGACTCATGAGAAGAACTATCCTGTTCACGATCTTGAGTTAACAGCTATTGTTCACGCCTTAAATATTTGGCGGCACTATTTGTATGGGTATCATTGTGAGATCTATACTGATCACCAGAGTTTGCAGCATCTGTTTAAGCAGAAGGATCTTAATTTGCATCAGCGGAGATGGTTGGAGCTTCTTAAGGACTATGATATCATTATTTTGTACCATCCCGGGAAGGCCAATGTGGTGGCCAACGCCTTGAGTTGCCAGTCGGAGAGTTTCGGGAGTTTAACATATCTTCCAACAACAGAGAGACCTCTAGCATTTAATATTCAGACCTTAGCTAGCCAGCTTGTCATAATGGATATTTCGGAGCCGAGTTGGGTATTGGCTTGTATAGTATCTAGGTCTTCCCTTTATGACTGTATCAGGGAGCGTCAGTATGATGACGCCCATCTGCTCGTCCTTCAGGACTGGGTTCGGCGAGGTGATGCTAAGGATGTGACTATCGGTTTTAGGTTAGTAACGCTTTCAAACTTGGTCTTGAGGGTTTGAAACCCCAAGTTCTCTTATTATGTGGTTGGTATTAGAGTGATGCGCATGCCAAGTGACGGGCGTGTAGGCGTGCACCGTAAGAACTGTGACCTGGTTGGCTCCATGGCATCATATAATGACTCTATCTTTTTGATAATCATGTTTTCTCTATGTGATAAAGCAGTTGAGCTGTCGATCATGTTAGATATCATGTATAGGCTTATTGCTGGTAATGTGGAGACCCAAGTGATCGTTTCTTGCTGTGACTTCACTGTTTTTACTGATATTTTATACTCAGTCATGTACATGCATTTTATGTCATATACCTGTCTCAGTTGCTATCGATTGCATCATCATTTTTCTGTTCCGAGCTAGTTTTCATGATATTTAAGCCCATGAGTTAGACTGGAGAGGTTGATGACTAAGTGAGGCCGAAAGCCGATTGTGAGTGACAGATATGGGATCGGGCAGCATGCCGCAACAGATATATTGATGTTATGATAGTGCTTGAGCTGTAGGATCCCCTCCGAAGTCTGTAACACACCCTCAGTGAGCGCGGTTGATATTATTGAGGGATGGATCTTCTTTGGACATGGAACTTGTCTGAAGTACTTGTTACCTGGAGATGGATCTTCTCCACAAGGCTGGATTGGCCCTTTTTCCTTGGTACTGCGTGACCTAAGGTCAGTGTCGTGTATATATTCCAGGATGGATCTTCCCTGGGCTATCTGAGCCATATATAATACCAAGTGGTTGAGATGATGAGAGTGTGAGCATTGAGGCTGACAGCATGGTGCATCACTTACAATATGTGCATTGGCATTGTAGTGACAGTAGAGTCATATTCATTACACTGTACGGAATTGCTTTATTTTCCCGTTATTAATTTCCTAATTGATTTAAGAGCATGTCTACCTTTATGTACAATTAGTTTTATCTTATTTGCACAGGTTGGGTTCGTCACTATCTTCAGTCCACAATTTGGACTTGTTACTTACTGAGTTGGTGTACTCACGTTACTCCCTGCACCTTGTGTGCAGATCCAGGCATTTCTGATCATGGCGGCGGCTGCTGATTTAGGTATTGGAGTTTGGGACTATTGAGGTAGATGCATGGCATTCGTGGACCTTGATCTCTCTTCCTTAGTTTATTTGTATTTGAGTTTATTTCTCTAGATACTTTTGTGGATTATGTTCCGGTTATTAGACACTCATGCACCTAGTGACGCCCCAACTTTTGGGAAGATTGTATCGTGTTTTGGATAAATTCTGTTTTCAAAAAATTCTTTTTAAATGTTAAATCTTTCCCCTATTCTTTAAAAAGGTATTTTACTGTATTGAATGCACCAACGAGACCAGTTAAGGCACCACCGGTGCCCATCGTGATTCCTCGCCTTCAGGAGGCCTTAGCTCAGATTCTGTCCGTACTGGCCTTGCACAAGCGGTCTCTGTTTCGACGGTCGCAACAATTCCTCAGGCACAGGAGGCACTTAGACTCCCGCCGCCGCACACATGAGTAGGTTGTACAGGGACTCCACACACCGGGGGCACCACTAGCCTAGCTGGTTGCAGCTGCACAAGACTATGTGGTTTCTGCTATGCCTAAGGATGAGTAACGTAGGTTGGAGAGGTTTGGGAGACTCCATCCTCTACCTTTTAGTGGTGCAAAAGGGGAGGATGTACATAATTTCTTGGACAGGTGTTAGACGATACTCTGTACAACAGGTATTCTGAAGACCAGTGTGGTCTCATTCACCACTTTTTAGTTCTCTGGGGTTGCATTCAGATGGTGGGAGGCTTACGAGAGGTGTAGACCGGCTGACGCATCACCCTTTACCTTGCAGCAGTTCTCCGTTATCTTTCTGGAGAAGTTCGTGCCTCAGTCCTATAGAGAGGAGTTGCGCAAACAGTTTGAGCAACTTCGTCAGGGTCATATGTCATGGTAGTATGAGATGCGATTCTTGGATTTGGCCTATCATGCTATCTGGTTAGTTCCCAGAGACAGGGAGAGGATCAGGAGGTTTATAGATGGCCTCACTTTTCAGCTGCGATTGCTTATGACCTGAGAGAGAGTGTCTGGTGCTACTTTTGATGAGGTTGTCGACATTTCTCGTCAGACTGAGATAGTTCGCAGTTAGTAAAGGGTTAAGAGGGAGGCCAAGAGGCCTCGTGGATAGGGTGGATTTAGTGGTGCTACTTCTGGGGGTCAGTTGCAGCACGATAGAGGCCATCCTTTCAGGTATGCTCAAACAGCTCGCCCAGTTCACCGTGGTGCATCATCCGGTCATGGGTCACATGGTTATTAGCATGGCTAGACATCGTTCGGTGCACTACCAGCTCAGAGTTCGTCTCATGAACCATCAGCTCAGGGCTCATCTATGTCAGGACCTTCTAGCAGTTATTCGAGTGCTCTGGGTTCCCTTAAGTCCCCACCGCATTTGCAGGGCGAGGTTGTATGAGGGTGGAGATTTGGGTCATATTAAAAGGTATTTTCCCCGCCTTTCAGGAGGTTCATCTCAGCATATGAGTCAGCCTGCGACTCTAGAACCAGCTGCTCCACCGCCTGCCCAACAAGTTAGGGGTGGAGCTCAGTCCGCTAGGGGCCGCCCAAGAAGCGGAGGCCGATCAGGGGGCGGCCTGGCCCGTTTCTATGCCCTCTTTTTCAGACTAGAGCCATTGCCTCAGATGCTGTGATTACAGGTATTGTCTCGGTTTGCCGTAGAGATGCCTCTGTACTATTTGACCCTGGTTCCACTTATTCATATGTTTCCTCGTATTTCGCTCATTTTCTGGATATGCCCCATGAGTCTTCAGTTTCATCTGTTCATGTATCTACTCCTGTGGGCGATACTATCATTTTGGACCGCACATATCGGTTATGTGTGGTGACTATTGATGTTATGATAGCGCTTGGACTGTAGGAGTCCCTCCAGAGTCTGTAACACACCCCCAGTGAGCGCGATTGCTATTATTGAGGGATGGATCTTCCCTTGACATGGGCCTTGTCCGAAGTACTTGTTACCTGGAGATGGATCTTCTCCATAGGGATGGATTGGCCCTTTTTACTTGGTACTGGGTGACCTATGATCAAAGTTGTGTATATATTATGGGATGGATCTTCCCTGGGCTGTCTGAGCCATATACAGTACCGAGTGGTTGAGATGACGAGAGTGTTTGCATTGAGGCTGACAGCATGGTGCATCACTTAAAGTATGTGCATTGGCATTGTAGTGACAGTAGAGTCATATTCATTACACTGTATGGAACTACTTTATTTTTTGGTTATTAATTGCCTGATTGATTTAAGAGCATGTCTACCTTTATGTACAATTAGTTTTATCTTATTTGCATCGGTTGAGTTCATCACTATCTTCAGTCCACTTGGACTTGTTACTTACTGAGTTGGTGTACTCACGTTACTCCCTGCACCTTGTGTGCAGATCCAGGAATTTCTGATCACGACGACGACTGCTGATTTAGGCATTGGAGTTTGGAACTATCGAGGTAGCTTCATGGCATTTTTCGGACCTTGATCTTTCTTCTTTAATTTATTTGTATTTGAGTTTGTTTCTCTAGACACTCTTGTGGATTATGTTCCGGTTATTAGATGCTCATGTACTCCATGACGCCCCGACTTTTGGGACGATTGTATCGTGTTTTGGATAAATTCTGTTTTCAAAAAATTTCTTATTTAAATGTTAAATCTTTCCACTGTTATTTCAAAAGGTATTTTACTGTATTGGAAATGTTGTATTTAGGCTTCCCTTGTTCTACAATAGGAGACAACACGACAGGTAAGGTTTTTGGGCCATGACAGCACGACCTTACAGGCGACGATGCCGCCCTTTCGTCGAGCATAGCCGAGCTCGCCTTGAGGGTAAGTTTCCGATCTCTCTAGTTTATGTGCCTTACGTTTTCCCTTCTCTCTCTTTATTTTTAGACTGACTTCCTTCTTCTTCTGCTTTCTCTATTTCCTTTAGACCAACATTTTGAAGATTGAGAGTGCTAGCCGAGAAGAGAAGCAAAAAGCTATTTTCATGAAAATTGAGAGGAAGTACCGTGAGTACTGCGTCAAGCACCGCGAGATATACAAGCGGTTCGGAATGGACGGCAACTTCCAGACCAATTAGGGATGAGCTGAAGTAGAAAGACGATGAATTTATGAGAGTCATCAGTAAATGCAGCGAGCTTGAGGGAGCTCTTAGAGATAAAGAGGATGAGCTTGAAGTGAGCAAGGGGGTCGAGGCTGAGTGTGCAGACCTTCAAACCCAAGTGGCATCTCTGCATCCCGAGCTTGAGCAGAGTTCGATCAGAGCTAACAATTTGAGTGATGAGGTGATCGAGAAGGTGGCAGAGTTGGAGAAGGCCGAGGAGACTAGGGTGGCAGCTTTGGCGAAGGTGGTGGCGTTGGAAGACGCAATCCGTGTCGTCTGGTCCGAGTGGGCGAATGATGCGAAGATGGCCATGCTCAGGGAATCACGGCTTAATGAACGAATTGGGGAGGCTTGAGAAAGAGGTTTCAAACGTTAGTGATCAGATTGTCGTTCTCGAGGCTGAAAAGATGCGGTTGCTGGCTCAGCCGTCCTCCTCTCACACTTCCACTTATCCTGATGTTCCACGGGATTTGTATGAGAAGTGGATCCATGCTGAGGCCCAACTAGACATATTCAGGGTTTTGATGATGGTCGGAAGCTTTTCTAAGGCTGAGTTCGGGGATGCTCGTGCTAAGGCATGCGCATCTCGGGTCGCCTGTGGTAATGATGCTGCTATGCCGGGGACTGGTGATGGCGAAGAGGAACAAGGTGCCTGGTATGAGGACGAATACTCTGATGGCGAGGGCTATGGTGGAAATGATACTGCTGAATAGTTATGCCTTTTGTAATTTTGTGTTCACTTTTGCGGGCATCTATTCAACCCTGGTAAAAAAATATTTTTGAATTGGAATGCTATTTTTTCTGTTTGTTTCTGAATCTTCTCTATTTTCTCTTGTATATTTTCCTTGTTTGGTTGCCTCACCTAGAAGAAATCTGGATTTAGTCGTGGCCATGTTGTCAGACATTAACTCGAACTGGGTCGAATGTGACATAATTCGAGCGAGAATGAATGTGATTTTAATTAATTCGAACGAGGTTGAATGTTACATTAATTGATTTGAACGATGCCTAATGTGAGTTAACTCGAGCGAGGTCGAATGTTACTCTTAGTTAGTTCGAACGAGGTCAAAAATTATTTTGGTTGATTTGAACGAGGTCGTATGTGAGTTAATTCGAGCGAGGTCGAATGTTACTCTTAGTTAGTTTGAACGAGGTCGAACGGTATTTTGATTGATTTGAACGAGGTCGAATGTGAGTTAATTCGAGAAAGGTCGAATGTTACTCTTCGTTAGTTCGAACGAGGTCGAACGATATTTTGATTGATTCGAACGAGGTTGAATGTGAGTTAATTCGAGCGAGGTTGAATGTTACTCTTAGTTAGTTCGAACGAGGTCGAACGTTATTTTGGTTGATTCGAACGGGGTCGAACGTTATTTTGATTGATTGAAACGAGGTTGAATGTGAGTTAATTCTGGCGAGGTTGAATGTTACTCTTAGTTAGTTTAAACGAGGTCAAACGTTATTTTGATTGATTTGAACGAGGTCAATTGTGAGTTAATTCGAGCAAGGTAGAATGTTACTCTTAGCTAGTTCGAACGAGGTCTTATCTGAGTTAATTCGAGCGAGATCAAATGTTACTCTTAGTTAGTTTGAACGAGGTTGAACGTTATTTTGATTGATTCGAACGAGGTCAAATGTTGTTTTTGCTAAATTGATGCAGCATTTTTGGTGAAAACATTGGCGAACTTCATGTACTTGTGTGCTTTTCTTACATATATATTGGAGAAATTTACATGTTTTCTGGGCTGGTATTCTAGTACAGTCTATCTAGTTCCATCATTGGTCGTCCTGGAGAAGTATTTGAGAGGTCGGGTAATGAACTGATCAACTTGTGTCCTCACCTGCTCGTGCTTTAACTCGAAATGTCCTCCTCGTCGCCTTATTAAAAACCTCTCCGGGAAAACCCAATTGGGAAAAAACTCAGGTAAGGGAAAAAGAGTACAATTCGGAGAACATTTTTCCTTAGAAGTTGAAGTACTTGAGGTGGGCAATGTTCTAGTTGTTTGGTAATAGTTTTCCTTCCATCGTTTCTGGTTGAAATGACCCTTTGTATGCTATTGATGTGTTTTTGTATGGGCCGTCCCAATTCGTTCCCAGTTTTCCTTCTCGAGGGTCCTTGCTTGCCTGTGTTTTGGCCTTGGCACATAGTCCCCGACTTTGAGTGGTCTGACCTTGGCCTTTTTATTCTAGGAACGTTCTGCCTGTTGTTTTTGGGCGATCATCCTTATGTAAGTTCTTCGGCTTCATTGAGGTCCTGCCTTCTGCTTTCATCATTTCTCGACCCGCTCTCATGGGAGTATCTCATACTTGGTTCTCCGACCTCGACTGGTATTACTGCATCAGTCCCATAGACTAATGAGTAAGGTATCTCTCCTGTGCTTGTTTTCGGCATTGTGCTGTATGCCCACAACACTTCCGGTAGTAGTTCCAGCCATAGTCCCTTAGCGTTCTCGAGATTTTTCTTCATGATATTCAGTATTGATTTGTTGGAGAATTCCGCTTGCCCAATGCTTGCGGGCTGGTATGGCGTGGAGAGTATTCTTTTGATTTGCCATTTCTCGAAGAACTCAACGATTTTTTTCTGGTGAATTAAGGCCCGTTGTCACAATTGATCTCTTTAGGGAGGACGAAGCGGCACACAATATTCTTCCATATGAAGGTGATTACTTCTTGTTCACATATCTGGGCGAATGCACCTGCTTCCACCCACTTGGAAAAATAGTCAGTTAAAACTAAAAGAAATCGTACATTACCTCGCCCTGTTGGGAGGGGGCCGACGATGTTCATCCCCCATTTGATGAAAGGCCAAGGTGAGGTGACCGAGTGGAGGTGCTCGCCTTCTTGGTGGATCATAGGGGCATATTTTATTGGAATTGTTCGCATTTTCTCACGAAGTCAGCATCCTCTTTTTTAATAGTGGGCCAGTAGTAGCATGCTCGTATGAGACATCTGACTAGAGCTCGATTTCCGGAATGAGCTCCGCAGTGGCGTTCGTGGACTTCTTCTAGAACGCGTTGTGTCTTGTTTAGGCCCAACGATTTTACTAGGGGGCCGCCATACGTTCTTTTGTACAGGTCGTTGTTTATGACGTTGTACCTGGCCGATTGCATTCAGAGCTTTTTTTGGCCTTTTTATCATCTAGGAGCACGCCGTCTTGAAACTATGTAAAAATACGATTGCGCCATTCCCAAGTTAGGTTTATAGTTCTTACCTCGACTTGATCAATCGATGAGTGGAGGAGAGTGACCATGTTTCCTTCTCCGGTTATGCTTTTAGTGGCTGCCACCAGTTTGGTGAGGTCGTCTGCTTTAATATTTTGTGCTCGAGGGATTTGGCCGAGCTAGTATTCATCGAATTCGGGCAGTGGCTTGCAAATATCGGCCTGATATTTTTTTAGTCTTTGCTCTTTGATTTGGAAAGTCCCTGTGACCTGGTTGACGAGGAGTTCAGAGTTGCAACGTAGGACGACTCACCGTGCTCCGTACTTGAGTGCTAGCCTTAACCCTGCAACCACGGCCTCATACTCGGCTTCATTGTTAGTCATGTCTGGGAATCTTATGGACTGGCAAATTACTTCTCCTGTCGGGACCTTGAGCACGAGTCCCTGTCCAGATCCTGATGCATTAGAGGCACCATCGGTGTACAAAACCCATAGGTCCTGTACTTTGATGAAGGTGTTGGCGGCTTCTCTTTCGACTTCAGGAATTATTTTTGTGCTAAAGTCGACGATGAAGTCGGCAAGAGCTTGCGACTTTATCGCCGTTCACGGTTGATAGGTTATATCATTTTTTCTTAGTTCTATGTCCCATTTGGCCAATCTGCCCGATAGCTCGGGCTTATGCAAAATATTCTTCAGGGGAAAAGTCATGACTACCGAGATATGGTGTCACTGGAAGTAGGGTCTAAGGTTTCGTGAAGATACGACCAAAGCCAGGCTAATTTTTTGAGGTGTGGGTACCTCGTCTAGGCGTCGACTAAGGTTTTGCTAATGTAATAGACATGAGATTGGGTACCTTTATTTTCTCAGACTAGGACTGCACTCACCTCCGTGTCGGACACGGCCAGGTAGAGGAGGAGGCGTTCTCCGAGTTCTGCCTTAGAGAGCAGTGGGGGTGATGATAGGTATGCCTTTAGCTCTTTCATATCATCGACGCACTCAGAGATCCATTGGAGGCCGTTGTATTTCTTGAGTACGCCAAAGAACTTGTGACATCTGTTGGAGAATCGTGAGATGAAGCTTGATAGGGCGACTATATGGTCGGTCAGTCTCTAAACCTGTTTCTTACTGTTAGGTTCTCCAATATTCCCTCTATAGCTTTGATTTGGTTGGGGTTGACCTCGATACCTTGTTGTGATACTAGGAAGACGAGGAATTTCCCCAAGGTTACGCTGAAAGCGCACTTTTTAGGGTTCAGTTTCATTTCGTATCGCCTAAGTATACTGAAGGCTTTTTTCAGGTGGTCGATGTGATCCTCTTTCCTTTTTGACTTGACCAACATATCGTCTATGTAGACTTCCATGGTTTTTCCGAGTTGGTCTTTGAAAATCTTTGTCACCAACCTTTGATACGTCGCCCCTGCATTTTCAGTCCTAAAGGCATTACCTTGTAACAATACACCCCCTGGTGGGTGATGAAGGTATTCTTCTCCTGGTCTTCCTCTTCTATGAGGATCTAGTTGTAGCCCGAGTATGCGTCTAAGAATCTTAGTAGCTCGTGCTCGAATGTTGCGTCAATGAGCTGGTCGATATGAGGCAACGAGAATGAGTCTTTCGGGCAAGCTTTTTTCAAATCTGTGAAATCCACGCACATCCGCCATTTTTTGTTCTTCTTTTTCACCATGACTATGTTGGCGACCCATTGGGATATTTTGATTCTCTGATGGAGTTATTTTCCAGTAGTTTTTCAACCTCCTCGCAGACCGCTTCATTTATTGCAGAATTAAACTTCCGCCTAACTTGCCTTACCGGGAGGGTAAAATGAATCGACGTTCAACTTGTGTGTTGCTATCGCCTTCGGGATACCTGGCATGTCTGCATGGGAAAAGGCAAACAAGTCTGTGTTATTAGTTAGAAAATGACTGAATTTACCTGGTTCTTGAAGTTTGTGGCCGATGTAGGCTTTCTTGCTATGGTCGTTATCATCGAGTTGGGCGAGGTCGAGATCTGCTACGGTTGATCTTGTGGCCTCTATGATTTTAGGGTCTCTGATGACGTCCTTCCCTTCATCACCGCCCGACCTCGACCCTGTTAATTACTATGCCTCTTTGGCATTTCCCTTCATTTGTTGGGTGTATGTACAATCTTGGGCGATGCGATAGCATTATCGGGAAGTGCGTTGTTCCCCTCGAATGCTGAACACTCCCAATGGGGTGGGAAATTTGATGACTTGGTACAGGCTGGAGGGGATGGCCTTCATGGCGTGTATCCAAGGCCGACCTATAATAGCATAGTACGCCATGTCCTGATCCATGATGTGGAATGTGGTTTCCAGAGTGACGCCGCTGGCCAGGACGGGGAGTGTGATTTCCCCAGATGTCTGTTCAACTGTATTGTTAAAACCCGTTAGTGTGATGTAGCGTGGCACTATCTTATCCTCGAGTTTCATTTGTGCAAGTAATCGAGGGTGGATAATGCATGAGCCTCTCCCATCGTCCACCGTAATACGTTTCACATCTATATCAAATATGCGTAAAGTGATAACAAGAGCGTGATAGTGAGGAAAAAGCAAACCGTGGGTATCTGACTTATCGAAGATGATACTTTCTAATAGTTCGTCGTACCGTTCATGGGTGGTTGTGAATTTACGCTGTTGATTGATGCGTTGTCGCACCTTCGATGATCATTTGGATGGTTCGAGTTGGAGAAGGCGGTTTTGGTGGACCCTGGTGCTGGAGTTGGGTCGGATCTCATCTTCTGCGGCCACTTCACTTTTGGGCCGAGATTCTCCAGTGTGTAGACTATTTCTGAGGGAGAAACACATAAATTCTGAGCAGATAGTAAGGGAGGCATACCTCTCTCACTTCAGTGAGTCCCTATTCTCGGCCTAGATGAGCCTTCGTCGTGGCGGGGAGGCGGCATGATGGCGGCTCTGACATATGTTTCATGTCTTTCACGGTTGGGCCGTGGACCTGCAAGGTCTCTTCTATTGTCGTTTCTTAGATCTTTCCTGGATTCTGTTTATACGGAGGTCAACCGTTGGGTTGGCCCATTAAGGTCGTCTTTGTCAGCTCGGACTGTGATACAATAGGCATTGTTTATCTCGTCCCAAGTGGTCGGGGGATACTTCATGAGCCGGCTCAGCAGCTTTCTGGTCGCCCTTGAACAGCTCCTGTTTGACCCATTCTAGAAGCTGTTACTTCCATTCCTTCTGATACATTCGGTAAGGTCATCCTCACACGGTTGAATCGAGCAAGGAAGTCCCTCAGCCCATCACCGGGTGACTGTTGGATGGCAAATATGTCATTCACTCTCACATCTATTTTCTTAGCTCCGGCATGGGTAGTTATAAACTTGTCGGCCATTTCTTAAAAGGTCTCAATGGAGCGTGCATGCAGTGGTGAATACCAAGTTAGTGCACCCCATGGTAAGGGTTTCACCAAACATTTTCAATAATATGGAAGATACTTGCTCTTTGGCGAGGTCGATGTGTTTTATTGCAGTGACATAGTGAGTCACATGATCCTCAGGTTCTATCGTACTATCGTATACTTTCAGGTACGACGACATTTTGAAGGTTTTAGGTATGGCATGCGGTGCGACTTCGTCACTGTACGACTGCTCAACAAACCAACCAGCATGCAAGAGTTTTGGGGCACCTGGTATTTTGTCTACCCTCTCTTGGTTCTCTTTTCATTTGATCTCGAAGCATTTTGTTTTCGTTTTCCATATCCTCCATCTTTCTAAAAATGGTTGTGAGGGTGTTGTCGCTTGCATTATTAACATTGTGACTGATACCTGTTACGAGATGAGGGTTGTGTTGCTCGTCTGTTATTGGTGCAACGCAAGTCCTTGCTTTCTCTCTGTTCGCCCTTTGGGCGGGTTTGTCAAGGATGCTGGTCAACGTGTTTGTCAACCAGACTTCGAGCAGCTTTTTCACCGCTGGTGGTGCCTCTTCTATTGTGGACGTGGAGGCTCCTTTACCGTGTGAAGTTATGATACTGCCATGAGGAAGGGATGAACCACTCCGCTTGGGGTAGGCGTTTGGCGTTACGTCCTCAACATTTGTTTCAGTGACCTGGTTGATTGTGTTTAAGAGGTTTTTTGTGAGATCAGCTACTGCCTTCATCCTTTCTTCTCAGTTACCTGCCATGTCAGATCCATACACACAAGAAAATATAGGGTTTTGCGTTTCCCTCTTTTTTTTAGATCTGAAAGAAAATAAGACTTTGACTAGGAAATCCCCACAGACAACGCCAAATTGTTTCACCAAAAATTGGGATCTTTGATTAAACTAATTAATTAATTATTTAGGAGTTTAATCCAAGTTAAAGATAATAACTTCAGATCTATGATAAGTAATGTGGATGATGTAAAACAATGTTGAGACAGATTTAATGCACTATGTATTAAATGTTTCGAGTGAAATAATGAGCGAGAAGTATCAAATATTAAATAGCAATAAATGGAACTAAATGTAAATAAAGAGGAAATGATTCCTCTTTCTGGTAATGATGAATGAAAAGTATCTATGAGAATATTGAAGACTTTCTCGGATCTGGTGGAAATGACAAGAAATAATCTAAAAAGACGAATATCCTTAGAAATGTGTTCTTTGTATTTATCTAGAGAGTTTTCTTTTCAAGAGAGTTTTTATCACATAGATTATTACCTGTATTTTTCCTTATCTCTCATTCTATTTATATGTGAAATTTCCTCAAAGAACCCTAAAAGTACAAGTACACAAAATATTCAATGGAATATTCCTTCTAAAGGTCCTAGTACAAATTAGCCGTTACTGCTGCTCGTGACACTCGACCTCGGCCATGGTTGACTGCTCGGAGTTAAGTTCCGTTAATCACTGGTCAACCTCGGCCAAATTACTCATGATAATCACCTCTTCGTGCTGAATTTCCTCAGTCGGATTTTGACCCATACAGAGAGAAGGGAGAGCTCCTACTCCAATTAATGCTACTTTTAGGTGAGAAATTAATACCCTCATTAGTAGATTTGGTTCGTTTATTACATCTCTTTATCCTCCAACATCATGTAATTCATTGATTTTTGAAGAAAATCTCAAGAACACTAAAGAACTCAAATCTTCAAAATTCTAGGGTTTGACAAAGAGGTAATCTCTTCACTTCAATCCTATGTATTATACTCTACGGACGTAGTAGAGTATATTTATGAAGATAGATTTGTATTTAAATATCTATTCATGAAACCCTGGAAGCTAGTCTTGAAATCGAAAAGTTGGTTGGTAGGGATGATGAATAGTGTTGGGTCTTGCTTGAACGATGTTATTCTGAGTTTCTACTGGAACGACTAGATCCAATAACACGTTGTTTAATGAATGAGTTGAAGTTAAAATTCAAGGATTAACCTTCAAATGATGAAATGAGGATTTTTGATAAACTTATGAAGTTGGACTTAAGTATTAGACACTTAGTTGGCTTAGTTGATATTGTTGTGATGCGTTGTTGAATTATGTGAGTTTGTATATGTAGATTGTGACTCGTTGGAATTATTGGATCATTTGTGATAAGGTTGGAAGTGATTGAGGTACATTGAACCTTACTACCCTCGGAGCTATTTTCCAAACTCATATTGAAGCACAATTAAATAGAAATTGTAAATGTGGTTCCTAACTTGTAGGGACAAGAGAGTTGGGATTATACTACTTCTTGCATCATTAAAGATATAAGTGCTATGAAAATTATTCTCTTGAAATGTTTTATTTTAAATTTTAAAATTTAATGAAGGAATATAACACTTGTAACTTTTTTGAAATGAAAATGCATGAGTTGTGAAATATCTTAGATTTGTCTATTCTCAAATATTTGATTTGGTTGTGAACATCATCATTGATAAATGTAGAAGTTTTGGGAGTTACTTAAGTTCACCGAGATTGACCATGGATACTTTTCCTCATTAGGTCATAAAACTACACGTGCCGGTGTAGGCGTAGAAGCTAACTTACGGTTGGGAACTGAGACAGAGTACTTCCCATTGGGGGGGGGGGGTACTATTGTGTTACTTTATTAGCATGTATGAGTTGATTCGTGCGGCACAATGATGAGACGACCTGAGCAAGTAGGGTATATGATACTTGCTACTAGGTACATAACCCAGTTGACTTTCTTCAGTGTCAGTGATGGTATAGTGCTCCAGGTAAATGAAAAATCATAACATGATTTTGTAAAGATTATGCTAAAGGAAGACCTTATTTTGAAATATGTTTTACCTTATTATTTGATTTTATTTTCTAAATTGTTAATTCATATAAATTCTTCTTTCCTATATCAATTGTTATTGAATATCTTATATCATTTTAAGTCTTGTCCTATTTCTTTATGGGAAGTGGTTCATGATTCGTACTAGGCATGTGTAACTTAGGACTTTTGGCCACATTACCGTTTCTGTTTTCTGGGACTGGACCTCAGCAGCTTGGACCGCGTGGTTAGGAAAACTCTACATTTTTCGTTGACACTTTTTGGTGAGACTCCACACTTGTACTCGTGGTGGACTTTATTGTATTATTATTCTTTTGAGCCACCAGGTCATGCCTTGGTTGACTATTTCATGTCGTGTCATAGAGATTCCATAGACAATAGTAGCATTTGTTTTTGGGTTGTAATCATATGGTTACTAATATGGCATGCATGAATGAAACTTTCTTTTATCTTTATGAAGTTCTCTTTTAAATGAAAATAGCTACTTAAAGGAATTATTCATTTTTTGTTTTATATCTTAAAATGATTATATTTGAAGAGGCTTTCGTATCCCCCTATTAAGCATATAGATGAAAATTAATTTATGGGAGGGTTCACTCGGGTCGGGTAGAGTACCGAGTGACGATCACGTGGTTTTAGGGTGTGACAAACTTTGTATCAGAGCAGTAGGTTATAATTCGAGTCCTAGGAAGTCTATGGAATCGTATCTGCTAGAGTTCTCATTATTAGTGTGTTGTGCACCACACTTATGTCGAGAAGTCTATATGGACATCATAAGCATGCTTCACTCTTTCTTCTTGTTCTAGAATCGTACAATAGATCTACAAAATACTTCCTAACTAGTGCTATGTATCAATTGGCAGAATATGGTAAACGCGCATGGTAGTAATATGAACCGGGAAGGTGCTCCTATACCCGATATGGCTTCGGGAGGGGTACTCGCTAAACCTAGGGGCCGACCTCCGAAGGCTGCAAGAGCACGGACTGTGCCAGTTCGAATGGCTCCAAGGATGGTCCACGAGCTTGAGGAAGAAGATGATGAGGAACCTGCTCCACCTCTAGAGCCAAATCACTTGGAGAAGACCCTCACTGATATTAGAAAGGTTATGAATACTTTTGCTGACCTCATGGATATGCAGACCCAACAAAACCTTCAAGTGGGTATTGCAACATTTAAACTAGGAGGGATGAGAGCACCATCAGTTGAGGACATGTCGCAGTTGGCCATGAAATTTGTGAGACTTGAGCTACCAGTTTTTACTAGTACAAATTCTACTGCAGAAACTCTGGACTTTTTGAAAAAAGTTGAGAAAGCTACTACTTTGCTAGGAGTTAATGACTAACGGGTGGTTGGATAGGTAGCCTACCAGTTGAAAGACATTGCTGACCTCTAGTTCAAAGGGTTAGAGAAAAGTCAACTGGAGGATGCACCGCCAATGATTTGGTCGGATTTTAACAAGATCTTTATTAAGAAGTGGTTACCAGAAGGAGTGAGATCCGCCCTTGGGGTATTGTTTGAGACCTTAAAGCAGGATACCATGACCATCATAGAGTATAACATCAAGTTTGAGAAGTTATCCCATTATGCTCCCCATCTCATACCCACTGAGGATGAGAAGATTGATCCCTTTGCTCGTGTCTTGATTCCGGGCATCAGAAAAGATACAACTAGTGGGAGAAAAAACACTACCTTTACTGACTTTGTGGATCTAGTAATGGATCTCGAGAGGATTCATCAGGAGGAGAGGACCAATAAGGAGCAAAACAAGAAGGCTCGTACTTTTGGAACTTTTAGTGCAGTGTCTAGTTCGGGCAAAGGACAGACCAACAGAGGACTATCTGGTCCACCATAGCCTAGGATGGAGATAAATTTCAGTAGCCCTCTAGTGGCATACAATTTCGGATAGGGAGGCTAGTATAGGCCCGTTCACAGTGACCACTGTACTGCACAACAGGCTCAGAGTAGTGTGGGTTCTCATCAGCGCTAGTCTAGTATTGCAAGGGACCCTGTGGTCCATGATATGGTTGTGGGTTGACGGGTCATATCCGAAGGTTTTTACCTAACGGGAAACAGCGTTCAAGAGATCATCTATGGCTACTACTTCGGTTGCACCACACCCACCTAAAGGTAATGGGGCCCACAATGGGCGTAGTGCAGGAAATGTGTCGCAGACAGCTACTACTTATTTGGGGACTCATCCTCATTTTTATGCCATGGGTTATACCCCATGTCTCCGTACGTAAAAATATGCCATAAGCAAATTGGTCAAAGCCCGGGAATGAGATTATTTTAAGATTATATGCATTTTATCTATTTCAAACAAGTAATGAGTAAATTCGTGAAGGTGAGAAGGTAAGCAAATCGAAGAAAAAGAATTTCGTCGAAGTATGGTATTTTGGGATAAAATACGATCCGGGCTAAAATACTCGGTATTTATGGACTAGTACCATACAAGGTACCCCAAGGCCATGATATTAAGGTGTATAAGATGTGTTAAAATGAGTAGTATTTAAAGTAATTTGAGATAATTCTCATATGTAGATACTTGATTAATGGTTGAGATAATTATGGTATTAAGTGGCTAAGAGCTTTTTTTTTGGGATTGCCACATGGCATAAGTTTAGCCAAGGTGGCAAAGCATACAATGAGTCATTAGACCAAATGATAATTTGGTTACACGTGAAGGTGGTCTGATCTTTTTAATTAAAGTAATAAGACAAAATATCTAGGAATGGACTTACTTTTAGTGCACTTGAAGTTATATTGATTAATTGGAGCAGTGGACAATTAGAAACGGTAACCGATGATAACATGCCACTATGCAAGTTGAGGTTAATAGACTGCAATTATCAAGCTCTAGAACTTGAAAAGTAGTGAAATTCATCTACAAATATAAGGTTTAAGGACTCCTGAACACAACATGGTTACCAGTATGTAAAGTGTGAGGAAATACTCAAACCTCTAACATTTAGATATAGGCTATGGCAGCCATGGAAGCTGATGTTATTCCCTAACAACTGTGAAGCTTGAGAACGGCCAACATAACCAGCCTCACAGACTTCAACAAGGAACAACCTTCAGCGTGAACCAACTACGTCAATTTCAGGTACTACATAAATTAATGAACATCAGAATGTGAGCTTCATTTCAACAACGTGAGCTTTCAAAAAATTCAGTAACATGAGCTTTCATGGATCGTCAAGAATTCCAAAAAAAAAAATGTGACATTTCAAACAAAGTTATACTACGTAAAGGCAACATGATTTTTTGATTCTAAGGGAGTACGGTGCAATTCTTCTCAAGAATATCATACGTATTTTCCCCTACTTCAATCCGCCATTACGTGTTTGACACAAAGACGTGTGTTAGAGGAATTTTCAAGAGAATCGGTCCAGGTATGTTAAGGCTAAGCTCTTCCTTCATTTTGCATGATCTCGTAATTACACGAATTTGATAACGAGATATAAAAAAAAATTCATATCCCGGAACTTACGTATATTTTCCTAGTCTTGTAAGTGATAATATTTTCCTTATCGGAACTTCATATTCGATTGAGTATTTCCTTTTTCCAGTCAAGAGAGCAGGAAGTCTATATATATATATATATATATATAGTATTATATTATTTTCATTACCATCGATCTATAATCAATGGGCAGGCCCCTATTGGGTAACCTCAGATCAGAGGGTAAGTTATATACTGAACCTACTGTGGCCGAGCGCCTATGAGTGAGCCCAGTTGGTTGAGATACAGAGCCTAGTATGGCCGAGCACCTATGATCGAGCCTACTACGGTAGAGCAGAGATATATATATATATATATATACCGATCCTTATAGAGCCGGACAACTATTTTACTTACTATATTGAGAGAGTTGAGTCAGTATCAACATGTAAGCATATCTTCAGATTATCTTTGACTTCCCGTTACTTTCAGTTGTTATATTATCAGTTCATTTCAGCTTTCAGTATATTGCCTTACATACTCGGTACATTATTTCGTACTGACTTCCCTATTCTGGGGGCGCTGCATTTCATGCGTGCAGGTTCAGACAGACAGACACGCAGGTAGACCTCCTCATTAAGTGGTGCCCGAGTTCTACTTGATCGGTAAGCTCTATGCCTTTCGGAGTTTCCGGGTCTAGAACCTTATGTACATCTTGTATATATATATATGTATATATGTTATGAGAAGGTCGGGGAGCTATTCCGATCACAGTATATCCATCAGTAGAGGTTTGTATACATATTCTTTCAGTTAGTGTAGTATGTTGGGCTTGCAGGCCTTGTAGGTATATTTGGTTAGCTTGTCAGCTATAATAGTTATGCCAACCTTGTCGACTCATCTTTATATTGATACTTAGTTAGCATTCGCAGTTGTCTTGCAATGTGGCCCATGGCCAAAGTATGACATCACATGTTCAGAATTTCTTAGTTTTAAGTTGGTACACAAGGATAGATGAGGCACCAGGTCATCGACTTTAGGTCATCGACTTTAGGTCATCGACTTTAGGATAGATGTGGTGCCAGATACGCTGTCCATATCTATTCCCCCATACCGAATGGCTCTAGCTGAGTTAAGAGAATTGAAGGAGCAACTAAAATATTTACTGGATAAATGATTTATTAGACCTAGTGTATCGCCTCAGGCTGCACCAATATTGTTTGTGAAGAAGAAAGATGGTTCATTGAGGATGTGTATTGACTACAGGAAACTTAACAAAGTGACCATCAAGAATAGGTACCCACTACCTCGGATAGATGACTTTTTTGACCAACTATAAGGGGCGAAGTTCTTCTCGAAGATTGATTTAAGTTCGGGGTATCATCAGTTAAAAATTTGAGATAAAGATATTCCTAAAAATAACTTTTCGGACCCGTTACAGGCATTATGAATTTTTAGTTATGCCATTTGGGCTAACAAATTCACCTGCAGCCTTTATAGATCTAATGAATCGGGTTTTCAAACCATTTTTTGATAGGTTCGTGATTGTTTTCATTGATGACATATTAGTTTATTCGCGAAGTCAAGAGGAGCATGCCAATCATTTGAGAATAGTGTTGCTGATGTTTTTGGAGCATGAGTTGTATGCCAAATTCACCAAGTGTGCATTTTGGCTTTAATCTGTAGAATTCTTAGGTCATATGGTATCTCGTGAAGGTATTAAGTTTTATCCTCAAAAGATTGAATGGGTTAAGAGTTGGCCATGATCAACTATAGCGACAGAGATCCATAGTTTCTTCGGATTAGCGGGCTATTATCGACGGTTTGTTGAAGGATTTTCTACTCTTGCATCTCCATTTACCAAGTTAACACAGAAAGCTGTGATGATTTAGTGGTCAGATTCTTGTGAGAGAAGTTTTCAAGAGTTGAAAGCTAGATTGACTACGGCGTCGGTGCTGACTTTGCGAACATGTTTGGGTGAATTTGTGGTTTACTATGATGCCTCTAGATTTGGGTTGGGTTATTTATTGATGTAGAAAGTTAAGGTTATAGCTTGTGCTTCTAGACCGTGAAGATCCATGAGAAGAACTATCCGACCCATGACTTGGAACTTGCCGCGGTTGTGTTTGCTTTGAAAATTTGGCGGCATTATTTGTAGGGTGTGCATTTTGAAGTGTACACCGATCACAAAAGTTTGCAATATATATTCAAGCAGAGAGAATTAAATTTGAGGCAACGAAGGTAGTTAGAATTGTTAAAAGACTATGAATTGAGTATCCTTTATCATCCAGGAAAAACGAATGTCATAGCTGATACTCTAAGGCGAAAATCGGGAAGTACTTTGACACACTTACCGGTTGCCAAAGGGATTGATGATCTCATCGTAGCAAGTTCCTATCTTATTGAGCGTGTCAAGACTAAGTTTTTTGAAGACCCAAACCTGGTGAATATTCGAAATGGTGTACAATCTAAAGATATTCTTGCTTTTTCTCTTGACGAGGAAGGGGTGTTAAGGATGAATGGTCGCTTGGGCATGCCAGATATTGGTGAACTTCGCAATGAGATTATGGCTGAGGCACACAGCTCAAGATATTCTATACATCTGGGGTCTACAAAAATATACAAGAACTTGTGGGAGATCTATTGGTGGAATCAAATGAAGGAAAATGTCTCTGACTTCGTGGCTAAATTGAAAACAGGTAAAAGCTGAGCATCAGAGACCGATGGGTTGGCTCAGAATATTGAGACTCCACTTTGGAAGTGGGAGATGATTAATATGGACTTTGTAGTAGGTTTGCCTTGCACTCGCTTGACGCATGACTCTATTTGGGTGATTGTAGACCAAATATGAAGTCGCCGCATTTTTTACCGCTAAGATAAATGACACAACACCATATTATGCTAAGTTATATTTGAAAAAAATTGTTAGGCTTCACGGTGTCCCAGTTTTTATTATATCCGATAGAGGGGCCCAGTTTACTGCTCACTTTTGGCAATCCTTACAAGAAGGATTGGGTACAAGTGTCAATTTAAGTACCATTTTTTATCCCCAGACTGACGGACAAGCTGAGAGAACTATTCATACACTTGAGGATATGTTGCGAGCTTGTGTCCTTGACCTTGGTAGGAATTGGGATGAACACTTACCTCTAATTAAAATTTTCTATAATATTAGCTATCAAGCTAGTATCCAGATGGCTCCCTATGAGGATTTGTATGGATGGCGTTGTAGATACCTATTAGGTGGTTTGAGCACTGAGATAGGACTACTTGGTCCCGACCTTGTACATGATGCCTTAGAAAAGGTGGATTTGATTCAACAATGGCTTAAGATCACTCAGAGCCGACAAAAAATCTATACAGATGTAAGCCGATGTAAGTTGGAGTTTAAAGAGGGTGATCAATTGTTTTTGTAAGTATCGCCAATGAAGGGCGTTATGAGATTTGGAAAGAAGGGTCCATATCGAATCTTGAAAAGGATTTGTGAAGTAGCCTACAAGCTAGAGTTACCTGCATCGATGACTTTGGTTCATCTTGTTTTTCATGTATCGATGCTACGGGGGTATATGCCCGATCCTGCTCACATCATCTCACCGGAGGTAGTAGAAATAAATGATTGTTTAAATGAAGAAGAATCAATTGAGATTCTTGATAGACAAGTCCGTAAGTTGAGGACTAAAGATATAGATTTAGTTAAAGAGTTATGGCATAATCATGACTACGAGGAAGCTATTTGGGAGGTCGAGAAGGATGTGAAAATTCGATACCCCCACTTGTTTGAAACTTTAGGTATGATTATTTCCTTGAAATTTTGAGTTTGGGCTTTATCATGCTTTAGTTCCATGGATAGAGTAAGCAATTTATTTATCTTACTTATGAATTAGGATTAGGTATGATTTTCTGATGTAATTGATTCATCTATTTCTCATAGTTGTTAGACTTGTCTCGTGATAATTAAGCTATCGAGGCATTTATTGATGTAATTGTGATGAGAAGAGGCGTGTGGGTCCTTTTATATTGTACTCTTATGGCTCGCTGTCAGGTTGAAATTTGGGATATGTCTATGAATATATGAAGCTCTGCCGAAAATTTCAGAAATTTGAAAAGTTAGTCAAATTTTGAGGCCTTAAGAATATGGAGTAAGGAAAGGCTAGAAGATTAAACTCTTGGACATACTATCAAAAATTGACATTCGAGGACGAATGTTTCTAAGAAAGGGAAAATGTAAAGCCCCGTGAATTTTACAATTAATTTTGAGAACAATTTCAAATTTAGAATGCAATCTAATTACACTCCAGTCACACAAGACTAACAAGAGCAAAGTGAAGTTGTGGAAATACTTAAATTTAACATTTGACAAGTGCATGGAGTAACAAAAATGGGTTGCAGTAAATGGGAGCCTAAGGAATTTGAGAATTAAAAAGGATTCTAGCGGGACTAACATGCCGATGAAGTGGACAAAATAAGAAAAAAAGAAGGAAGAAAGAAGTAATATGTGCACTTGGAAAATGAGAAGTTATTGGAAAACAAACGAGCATGGAATTTTCGTACAGTAAAGGGAACAGGAAGACAAAGATAATAATAGAATCATTGGATTATAATATTAATAAAAAGAAGATAAGTGTTTGATGTATTGGGATTTAAAAAGAAAGTAATAAAAAATCCTAAATGAAGCATATCAACTCCCAGGCATTGACGCTGGGCGTGACGCTTCTCCCCAAAGGCAGCATCCAAAAGTGAGCAGCGGGCATACATGGTAGTGAAGTGCAGCTGTAGCGTCTAACTCGGTGTTCGAATATTAAGGCACTTCGAATATATCAAGCCTTTTAAAGGCTATCCATAGAGAGAAATACTTAAAGGTTTGGACTTGTTCTTGGAAGTTAGAGAGATGGGAGAGCTCCTAATCCAATTAATGCTACTTTTAGGTGAGAATTTAATACCCTATTTGATAGATTTGGTTCATTTATTACATTTGTTCGGTATGGCGGGACCCTGTCCCGACCTTTGTGTTAAGCGTGTACTCTTAGAGGTTTGTAGATAGATGTCATGTATACAAATGCTTGTATGACCTTTTCGGCTTATATTTTGAGTTTATAAATGATCATGTTGGCCTATTATGCCCGTATATCACGTGTATATTAATGCAAAACTTTTTTACTTTGGTTGTTAGAAAATCAGTATTAAAACTGCAGGTATTTGACTCTATGGGTAAAGTCATGAGCAATTTTAATTTGTTTGAAGCTGAAGGAACAGTAGTTAGAATTGCTATTTAGGTTAGGATTTTTATTTTTATGTATAAATCTGTATTTGTACTCTACTGGCCATGTATAAGTTCGGTTTTGTAAAATAAACTATACTTTCTTCTGGACTGCTGTAATGGACTGTGTAACCTCATTGTCTTCAATAATTTCGATACTTGCTGGTGAATTGGATATAGGGATTGGGTCGGACTTGTAAAAGTGGCCCAATAAGCTGAACAATGTCTGAACCCAGGTCATTGGGCCTGGGGATATAAAGCCCAAAGTCTTAGTATAATACTTTGTAAAATTAGCACAATCTGGCTTAATAGAAATCTGGTTCATATTTTTATTTAAGATTCAAGTATCATTAATTTTCCACATAACACTAATTATGTTATTAAATTTACTGTTTAATAACTTATTTTTCAATTCCTGGAATTTATGGATTTCGAGTGCAATAGACTCGGCAACTACCTGGCCCAGTAGTAGGTCAGGTCCCTAAGCCCAAATTGGATAATTTCTCACTTTTATTGGACTTATGTAAGGTTTGGTACAACCCTTTGAAAACACAACCTTTATGTTAATTAAGAAGATAAAATGTTCAAACTCGTTGTCATTTAGAACTATAGTTCAAAATATATTTTTTTTTTGTACAATCTGACTCCTTTATGTAGCATTTTTTAGCTGGATTGTTTATCTTTACTCTTCATAATAACTAAAATAGGGCTGGCCCAAAAATGCTAATCACTAAACTGGGCCAGATTTAGCAATGTACCAAATCTTCATCTTTAGACTAGCAAACTTAGTCTTAGAAGACCTTGAACAAACACATACCTTGTAGTCTAAAAATACCTCTTTCACTCTTAAGATTAACATTACAAATAACTTAGGGAAAAACAACGAACTTATGAAAATAATAGTTTGCTTCAGATATGCAATTAAATCATCGTGACCATAGTCATGATTACGTAATTCACATTTGGGTTTGCATTTTATGCTACCCGACCACAACTTCAAACAATAATTAAAATCAACACGTTGTAAATTGCGGGTGCATTTCATGTGACGCGTCATCATGACTTGTTTCAGAATAATCCATAAATATTAAAAGTGGTTAAAAAGTAAAAAGGCTAAAATGCACAATAGGTGTAAAAATATGTAAATAATTAGATAATTAGGCCAAATATCAATAGTTAAGCTACCGTGCTAGAACCACGGTATTCGGGAGTTCCTAACACCTTCTCCCGGGTTAACAGAATTCCTTACCCAGATTTCTGATTCGCAAACTTTAAAACAGAGTCAAAAATTTCCCCGATTTGGGATATTAAAAATAAATGGTATCTCAGAACACCGTAAAAAATCCGGGTGGCGACTCTGAAATTAAGTAAATAATCCCAAATTCGATTTATGTCACTTTAATTGGAAAAAACTCTCTTATCCCACCCCTATCGGGAAAAAGTAGGTGTGACAGCTCTGGCGACTCTGCTGGGGACCGAACCAAAAATCTCTGGTTCAGGGTTCAAGAATTCGAGCATAGAATAACTGTTATATTTGATTTTATTAGCTGATTTTACATGTTTGAACCTAATGTGCTAAATGCCGATTTTTACCACTTTGATATTATTTGGACTGTATATAAACTGTTTTGAAACCCTCTACTCTCTAAGTCTTCTAAATTATCTGGGAAGTGTGCACTTCGTGTGACTTCTTTTCTGTTAGAGTTATATCCAAATTTTAGAATGAGGTTTGGACAAGTTGCAAAGCCGGTGAAGCTTCTGTATTCCCGGTATGCTGATGCCGTTCCATAGTAGGTGCATTTGTTTGCACCCGCGCATTTGACTTAGGGGACTCAACACAGGAATTGGGTCCGTCTAGGACAGGTGAACCCAAAACAAAAGACCATGCTGATGCATCTTACCTGTTATGTGCACATTATTTGTTTCGGCTTGAGTGTTGACCGGCTAAAAAAAAAGAAATAACAGAAAAAGAGAGTGAGGTAGAATAGAAAATATACCGGTTTTGAATAAAATGATATTTGAAAATGCCTCGAAACTCTGCCAAATTTTTTTAAATGGAGAAAAAGAAAATGTATTTCGAAAAATGAAATGAGTTAGTATCATATTTTTCAAAATTGTGTCAAAATTTCCCGATCTACACATGTTTGATTCCCACACTGTGTGGGATACGTAGGAAACCCTCATCGGGTCCAACCCTATTTTTTGCAAAAAATAAAATACGAAATTTTGTCATAAATAAAGTTAGGTGATGTCGTTTTTGTCTAAATAGCCGGAAATGTCCCAACGGGGCGCCGGAAGGCTATTTTTGCAAAGATAGCCACTTATAGTTGTTTTTCAAAATTTTAACCAATTATCAAACACAACCCTAAAATCTTCCTTCCTGAAGTGCTGAAGGGTCGTATTTGCGAAGATGGTTCGTTTTGATTTTTGCAAAAATAGCACTTTTTTTTGTCAAAACAAATCATGATTTTTCTTTTTAATCAATCACTTTAAATAAATGTGCAGGATGAGCACTATTGAAAATATACCTTTCAAAGCTGTAGAGAAAATCCCGATAGGACTCCATATGTGGTGGAATGACCTAGGGGAGGTCAGTAGAGGTGCTGTAATAAAAGATTTAAGCGGGCTCACCGGCCTCTTGAAAATTAAACCAAGGCTGGACATAATTGAGGCTCTAATACCATTTTGGGATCCAACCACAACGTGTTCCATTCCTCTGATTTTGAATTGACCGCCACACTTGAAGAGATAGCGGGCTATGCTGGCCTTAGTGGGAATCTCAGAAGCCGATACCCAGTGGCACCCAAAGCTGTAACGCCTCACAAATTCTTGGACCTTCTGAGTATTAACCGGGAAGTCAAAGATGAGAACTTAGTTGAGGGGTTCTACACATTCTACTTCCTCTACCGTTGTTATGGGTACCCTCGTGGTTTTAATGCTGTGAATACCGGTTTAACTCACCATGGGAATCAAAGCAAATGGGAGGCACGGCGGGGATTGGCCTTCGTGGTAGTATTCTTGGGTACTCTAATCTGATCGAGGAGTGATGGATATATAGAGTTGGGACTCGTAGGAGTGGCTGACTTCATGATTAAAAAGGCTAATGGCACTCTTGTACCAATGATCCTAGCAGAAATCTACCGAGCTCTAACTATTTGTCAATCAGGGGGAAAGTTCTTCGAGGTTGCAATTTACTCTTACAGATCTGGATGATCGAACACCTCTGCCATCGCCCCGGTTACATGAATTATGGTATGACTGGTCTCAACTACATTGCAGAACATAAAAACCAGGTTGAGGGTCATGAGTTTCCGGAAGGTCAGAAGCATGGTTTGCACATTGGGTTCCTTGACTGCCAACCAAATTGAATGGACATTGGGCTGGCTCCCTGTCAATGAATAGAAGCATGGTTTGCACATTTGGGTTCCTTGACTGCCAACCAAATTGAATGGACATTCGGCTGGCTCTCTGTCAATGAAGTTATTTATATGTCATCCAAAGTGTGTTTTCTTCTATTGATGGGTCTTCGAAGTATTTAGCCGTATGCCCCACACAGGGTTCTACGACAGTTGGGAAGACACCAAACTGTTCATCATGATGAATATTTGAGTCGACAAGTTGTTGAACTGTGTCCAAGAGCTGCATTCCCGGAAGACAAGGTCCGCTAGATTTGGCATTAATGTAGGTTTCTAGAGCCGCAGACTCGAGTAAGGGATTTATCCAAAGGTGAGGTAGAGCCTAGCTACGCGACCTGGTATGGTAGAAGGGGTAGAGACCATCAAGAGCCTGAACGGCCCGCCAAAAGGCCCCATGTACAACAATTTACTGATGAGACACAAGAATAATGTAATTGGTTGGAAAAGGAGAAAGGCTACAGGGCTGTAATAAGCAAATTGGAATCACAAATCAGAGACATTCAATTTTGAAGCAGTTTGCAAGCCGCTACAAATGAAAGGTAAAAGAACAGGTTGGCCAAAGAAAACGCAGCTCTCCGAGCCAAGTTTCAAAGGATGAAGATAGCTGCTAAAAATCCAGAGAGGAGCAAGACAGATGAAAGACTTATAAACAATCTTAAGCGGAAAGTGTGCGATTATGAGGATGATTTGGACAAAGACGAAGATGAATTGGCAAGAACCCAGGAAAAGTTGGCAAAGAATGCAGAAGAATGGGCGAATTTTGTTCAACAGCTGAAAGGAAAGTATGAAAAAGAAGTCACAAGTTTAACGGAAAAGATAACCACTGTTGAGAACGAAATGGTTAAGCAAATGAATAGTTTTAAAGCAGAAAGGCAACATTGTTATGCATTGATGTCTCAATTGGAAGAAGATTTCCAACAGTTACAAGAGCAGAACCATAAGGCCACCCAAGTTCTGGAGGCTAGGTCCCAGCAGATTGGGCGCTTACTCCAAGAAAAGGGCATCATTAGAGAAAGGGTTAGAGAAATTGCTGATTATGTCGTCACAAATGCCATGAGTGCGAGGATATGACCAAATCTACCTTTCTCGCCGCTGTGACGATCTTCGTCCGTCAGATAATGGACGACATGTATCGCCTCCAAGAAGACATGGCACGCAGGTCCGCAGCGAGACCGATTGATGTCTCGCGGACCCTTGGATTAGTAGTAGAGGCACTTATGTATTCCTGATTTTCTTTTTCGAGTCTGTATTTCAATTTCCTTTAGTCTACTTTGAGTCTGTTGGTTTTTAATATGTCGGAGTCATTGTAATGAAGGAAAATTAGAAGTTTTATTTAATGAAAATTTGAAAATCAAAATGTTTCTTTCTTTTCGCATTTATCCCTTGAAATACGTGATGATCTGATTCACGCGGCGTCGTGATACACTAGGAAATCCACATAGGATTCGATCATAACCCTAAAAAGAAATAATTTAGAAGAGAAAAGAGAGAAAATATTGAAAAAGAGCAAGAAAAATTAAAGATTCAGAATATGGGAGACAGCAAAAGCCGGGATGAGACACCCAACCATTGCAAAACATGTAGAAAAACGTTTAACTGTCTAGGTGCATTGCATACCCCCAATGTGCGATTCCCTATGTGTTAAATGCTTCAATATAACAGTTTTGTTTTGTACGTTATTTCCCTTTAAAAGGTTCTATTTTAGGTGGTTGGTTTTTGCGGTAATCTGGCTTCACACCCATAATTCACGAGATCCAAAAAGAGTGTTGAAATGGCGTCAGAAGTCACCTACCAATCATTAACCCCTTAGAGGACGATCCAATCTCGGTTATCCTAACATCAGAGTCAGCAACTGCTGAAGAAAATAGGATACTGCGGTGCCGCATGTTGGAGATATGGGACACTTGGTCTAACGGTAGAGAACCACCCAGTGCCATCCCTGGTTTTCCCGAATTGATTCCCAGAACAAGTGGAACCTCCAACGTCCCTATAAGTTACCTGGCCGCCTCGTTCAGATACCCAACTATGTCAGCCCATTTCATCGGAATGTCTTCTAAGGTTCGCCCCTAGGCACTATTTTCAGGAACATCTTCTAACATATTCACTGCACCACCAATCTCTGCTATGGCACAGCCAACAGTACCAGGCCAGGTTTCGAGTCGTCAGCCTTTACTTTCAAAATACCACCATTTCATTTGGACACATCTCATGTCACCCAAACTCTTACTCTCAGCACCCTCGGTATGAATCTACCATGGAACAAAAGAAAACTGTGAAGAACTCCGAGCAAGAAGAAATTACTCGGAAAATGAAAAGTCTCGAACAAAGTCTCAAGAACATACAAGGTCTAAATGTCTAGAAGAGTGTCTCCTACGCTGAATTGTGCATGCTTCCGCATGTTCATCTGCCCATCGGGTTCAAGACTCCCAAATTTGAAAAGTATGATGGACATGGAGACCCCATAGCCCACCTAAAAAGTATTTGCAATTAGTTAAGAGGAGCGGGCGTAAAAGAAGAACTCTTGATGGCTTACTTCGGGGAGAATTTAGCCGGAATTACATCCGAATGGTATATGGACCAAGACATCTCCCACTAGCACATATTGGACGATTTGGCCCAAGATTTCGTCAGACAATTCCAGTACAACGTGGACATAGATCCGAATAGAAACTCTTTGTCCAATCTCAAAATGAAATTTTCAGAAAGCTTCAGAGAATATGCTATCAAGTAGCGTGAGCAAGCGTCCCGGGTAAAACCCCCAATGGATGAGATCGAGATGATCAGCGTCTTCTTGCAAGCCCAAGAGGCTGACTATTTCCAGAACATGATATCCGATATGGGTAAGCCGTTTGCAGAAGCCATAAAGATTGGGGAGATGGTCGAGAATGGTTCGAAAACGGGTCGCATCCTGAGCCAGTCAGCTATAAGATCCACTTCTCAAGCAATCCAGAATGGGTCCGGGGGTGCAGCAAACAGGAAAAAGAAAGAAGTAGCAATGATGGCCTCAAGTCTGAGAAACCCCCATCAACCCCGAAATTACTTTTCCAGCACCCCACAACATTACTATCCTCACCAAGAGGCGCCATATGCCATGACGCCTCAGCCTTATCCAGTGATGAATGCCCAGCCGTACGCCCGACCGCAACAACATTATAACCAGAATCGAGCTCCACATCCCAGAAACAACCCTCCCCACCAAAATCCATATAATCCATGTCCTCAACAAAATAATTATAACGCCCTGTTGGTTGCTTTCCCAATACACACGCAAGTGTACGTGGTCGACAAGTAATATAGGAATTGAA
>ML332272.1:0-20189 GCA_005239505.1 Nicotiana paniculata
CCCCAGCACAAATCCCTTCATTTTGTTTTTTACTTTCAATTTTTTGTTTTTTATTTTTTCGTTTTTCAGCACCACCTACCCACCCCAAACCACCCGCTCCCACCCGCAAAATATTTTTCAACTTATACATTTTAAGATAAAAGGCTTTTTTATGCAAGATGAACATGATTCTAAATCATGGGTCAAGTTGGGCGGGTTGGACTATGACCCTTGTTTAGCCCATTTCGATCCAACCAATCTTAGCTCAAGTACACTTTGAGCTGGGTTGAGCAATGACTCATTAATTAACCTAATTCATCTTGACTCGTTCAAATTCAGCCCAACCCGTCTATTTGTCACCCCTAAGTTGTGTTGATTATGAGGCGACCCAAAAAATAATCGTTATACCAAAAAAAAAAAAAATAGATACGAATTTATCAAATAAATCTAGTATCTCTTATTATGGTTTGTGCCTTTAATTTCGTCGAATCGTCCGACACGAACATGCACCTATCAAGCCATAAACAAGAATTCATCTTTGTTTAATATTTCCTACTTACAAATTCAGCACTATTTATGCTGCTTTGCGGGGCGTATCTAAGTTGAGGAATATGTGTTTACGTAAACCCATATTCCTTTCATAAATTATTTATAATAATAATATATTTTTTAAAATTATTTAAATATATGTACGTGCACTCATGCTTAAAGACTCCTATGGTACAATAATTATTGGGTGCACCTCTACAAATAAAATTGGCAGTTCAAATCCAACTCTGGACGGTCTTACTTTCCGGCACGAGTGTGTGCACGCGCGGGCGATGATTTCATTTTTATTACTATAAGAGGGTTCTCTGTTTGCAACAAATTAAGATATGAAAAAATTATTGCAACAAATTAAGATATGAAAACTTAACTGCAATTCTAAAAAAAAAAATATTGATGAATCTGTAAATACGATTCTGTTTATTCCCTTGATTGGATTTTCTCTATGATTTGAGAGTTTAAGCAGCATGTGTTTCTCGAAAGTAGTCTGATGCGGATTGCTTTGGGATGTATTTGGTCTCCATGAAAGGGAAGAACGTTTATAAATCAATTCAACGCCTTTGAGAAAGACAATATTTGATGTCATTGATGATCTCGTTGTGAATATTCCATGAATTTATGGAATTTTGAGATATCTTTTCAAAGTAATATGTAACTCTTTTTATAGGTAGACTTAGGGTTAGAGTAGTGTATACGGTTAAAACCAGGCCCGCCCGATTTTACTGATTAACCGAGACTAGGGTGATGTCGATCCCGTAATAGCTCAGATCGAGGGATTCGAGGTACTTGTCGAGATTGAAACCAGTAGTGATCGAGACCGAATGAGATAGACATCGAGCAAGATCGAAGATAGCATAATAACATAAAGGCGAGATATCCTTGACTGGTCGAAAATCATGGCGGAAATCTCGGAACGGATCGAATCAAGAGCGGTTGTTTAGCTAATCATGGGATTTCCTTCTGCAATTAGAATTGTACCATAAATAATATTCATCTACTATATAATGGGGAGTTCTAATCAGTTATAACACATATTACTCTCGCATATCAAAGCAATAAAACATTCTTTCTCGCTTATACTTTCTTGTTCATCAACTTGCTTTTTATGTAAGTGTTCTGGTATTAATCGGTTCGAGGGCACTCTAGCTCGAGGGCTAAATTACGTTCCAATCACTGGTTTGGTTTATTTTATTGTTAATTCTATTACTAATCTTCATATTTATCAATTGATATTAGGTGAAATCACGTGTCCTTAAAACCACATTATAAGTTTAATTGTTATCCAATTGTTACGCTTATTCTCGTAAGTGTTTTTGATTTCAGGATCACCATGTAAAACTCACAAGCAGCACTCACACATTGTGACAACAACCTCGATTTTCACGGGGAAAATGACAATATAGCCGCCCCAGGGATCGAAGTGCCTCAGGTTGACCTCGAGGGAGTACCAATTGCAAATCTCGTCGATGTTAGTTCACATGCCGCCCTAAATGAAAATTTGGGCATTGATCCTGAAGGTAACGTACGCACGAAAGTTTGACCAAGTGGTCGAGGTACGCAGGGCGGAGAAGATGGTGGAGTCGGCCTTCAGTTGATATTTGAAATGTTACAGGCTCAACAAGCTGCTGTAGCACAACTGCAAAATCAGAATCGTGCACTATGTGGGCTCGAACCCGAGCCCTCACTTGAAGTTGTTTACAAGGTCGAGCCTGTACCAGAAAGATCGAACGCCAATGAATCGGGGACTGACCCCGTCATTATGAAAAAGCTTGAGGAACTCACTAAGAGAATAGAATTAGGGGAAAAGAAGATCGAGGCTAATGACACTCCCGAGTTGACCAAATATTGGGGGCACCACCTATTCTGAAGGGTTTGGATTCGAAGAAGTTCGTACAGAAGCCTTTTCCCCCAAGTACGGCTCCGAAGCCCATCCCGAAAAATTTCGCATGCCAGAAATTCCCAAGTATAATGGGACTACCGACCCTAATGAACATGTCACTTCTTATACATGCGCAATAAAGGGGAATGACTTATAGAATGATGAGATTGAGTCCGTTCTACTAAAAAAAATTGGAGAAACTTTATCGAAGGGGGAGATGATATGGTACCATAATTTGCCACCCAATTCCATCGATTCATTCGCCATGATTGCAGATTCCTTCGTGAAGGCTCACGCCCGAGCAATAAAGGTTGCGACTAGGAAGTCAGACCTCTTCAAACTGAAACAAAAAGACAACGAAATGCTAAGGGTATTCGTATCTCGGTTCCTAATGGAACGCATGGACCTACCCCCAGTCACAGATGATTGGGCTGTTCAAGCCTTTACTCAAGGTTTGAACGAACGAAGTTCAGTAGCATCACGACAACTGAAGCAGAATTTAATTGAAAATCTAGCGGTGACCTTGTCCGATGTGCATAATCGGTAACAGTTAAAGATCAAGGTCGAGGAAGTTCATTTGGGGACCCCTTCTGGTTACTTTTATCCAAATAGTCTCGTCGGCAGAATTCAAAGGGACATCGACAAAGAACCTCGATCGAAAAGAGATCGGTACCAACCGTACGACGGAGATCAAAGGAACAACGGCCCTATGTGTAACCCCGTTCGAAATGACCGAACGAATGCTTGAGGACAGATCTACTGAGGGCTCATGAGTAAGAGTGGGTTCGATAAACATGTCGAGCCCACAGAAGCACCACGATTATCAGAATACAACTTCCACATCGACACATCAGGTATTGTATAAGCCATTGGGCGAATCAAGGATACTAGATGGCCTAGACCCCTACAGACCGATCCGACAAAAAGGATCTCTAATCAAATATGTAAATACCAAGGTACCCATGGTCATAGAACCGAAGACTGCAGGCAGCTAAGGGAAGAGGTGGCCCGTCTATTCAACGAGGGTCACCTTTGAAAATTCTTGAGCGACCAAGCTAAAAATCACTTCATAGACAAGGATGCAAACAAGAAGAAAGAACATGAAGAACCACATCACGCGATTCATATGATCGTTGGTGGGGTCGATATCCCACAGGAACCTGTGTTCAAACTCAACAAGGTGACGATCACCAGGAAAAGCGAACTCGAGGCTATGTTCTGAAAGGGACATTGTCTTTCAATGACGAAGAAGCAGAAGGGATATCACAACCCCACAATGATTCATTGGTAATCTCTATTCTTATGAATAAAATTTAGGCTAAACGTGTTTTAATTAATCCAGTAAGCTCGGCCAATATTGTTCGATCGAGGGCCGTGGAGCAGCTCGGCCTAAAGGATCAGATTGTGCCCGCAGCTCGAGTTCTTAATGGTTTCAACATGGTGAGTGAAACTACTAAGGGCGAAATCATCTTGCAATAAATGTAGCGGGGACCATTTAATAAATAAAGTTCCATGTGATCGAGGGTAGCATGAGATACAACGCCCTGCTCGGGAGGCCAGTATTCATAACATGAGGGCGGTCCCTTTAACTCTTCACCAAGTTCTCAAGTTCCCAACACCAGAGGGAGTGAAAATAGTGTGTGGGGAGCAACATGCCCCAAAATAGATGTATGCAGTCGATAAAGTAATACCAGTATCGACACTCTCATCAACAAAGGGATCGGAGCCCAAAGGAAAGCAGGAAGCTAAATAGAAACCACAAGCACCAACCTCGACTCAATCGGAGAAGCAAGGAATGAGCGAGGACGATGACTACTTGATCCCTCGATCCTTTATAATTTTTGATGATTCTGACGCCACCAAATCGACAGTCGAAGAGCTGGAACAAGTCATTCTGGTCGAATACCTGCCCGAACGAAAGGTATACCTGGGTATGGGATTAACTCCCGAGCTTAGGAAAAAACGTATTCAATTCTTTTTAGATAACATAAATTGTTTTGCTTGGTCCCATCTAGATATGACAGGGATCCCATCGTAGATCACTACACATCGACTAAGCTTGGCCCGAAGTTCCGCCCGGTAAAACAAAAAGAAGTCCCCAGTCCGAAGTAAAACATGCATTCATCAAGGAAGAGGTAACCAAACTTCTCAAAATAGGATCCATTCGGGAAGTAAAATATCCCGAATGGTTAGCAAACATAGTTGTAATCCCTAAGAAGGGAAATAAACTTAGAATGTGCGTAGACTATAAGGATTTAAACAAAGCATGCCCTAAAGATTACTTTCCTTTTCTGAATATCGATCGCATGATCGATACACGACCGACCACGAGATCCTTGATTTTCTCGATGCCTACTCCAGGTACAATCAAATACAAATGAAACCGAAAAAAAAGGAGGATCAGGAAAAGACTTCGTTCATCACGAAATACAGCACCTATTGTTATAAAGTAATGCCGTTTGGAATAAAAAATACTGGTGTACTTATCAACGCCTAGTAAATCGAATGTTCGAAGAACAAATAGGTAAATCAATGGAAGTTTATATTAACGACATGCTAGTTAAGTCCCTGCGAGCAAAGGACTATTTGAAACTAGGGGTGTGCATTCGAATCGGTTTATTGATAAATTGAATCAATTATTTGTCATCGGTTTATTGATATCGATTTATCAATTCTGATTTCAAAAATTTTATTATCGAGTTATCAATTTCGATTTGATTTTGTCCTCTTCGGTTATCGGTTTATCGATAAACTGATAAGATATACTAAAAAGACAATTATACCCTTATTCTATAATACCCCTTTCTTGTAGTTTTACCCTAACTTATTAATAATAAGTTATTATTTCCACTTTCCTAGTTTTCTTTACCCTAACAGAAGTACAGAACCCAAACGGCCAGCCAGACCCAGAACCCTAGTACCCTTATTTCTAATTTCCTCCCTAATCCCTAATTCCTCTTCTGCTCTTCAATACTTCCATCGAGGCATCGACCGTCGAGTTGTTGACGACACTGTGGTTCAAGCTTCAGCGCCGGCTGCGAGAATCGAGTTCACTGGTTCAAGCTTCAGCGTCGTCACCACAATACCGCACCACCCTATTATTTCCTCTTTAGAGTTCACTAGTTCAAGCTTCAGTGAAGTTTGGGTTCCGAAGTTTGGGTTCCGAGATCTTCACTCAAATTCTTACTTTCTCCCATAGATCTGGTAATCTCTTTTTCCAAATGGGTTTTCTCATTTTTTTTTTACTTGCAAGTATTTCTGAGGTAGTTCTAAGTATTTCGGTCTCCAAATGGGAAATAAAATCTGAGGTAGTTCTGAGTATTTCTGGAAGTCCGAAGAAATAAATAAGAAAAAATAGGAATATACACTATACAGTGTAATTTCGCATCATAAATGCCATTTTTTCTTGAATTTCAGTTAAGTTTTTTAATTTTATTTTGATATGTAGATTGAAGAGCGAGGAGTGTTGACTTCGTCTTGCTTTGCTTCATTCAACTCGTTTAAGACTGTAAGTTACATTCTTCATTCACTTCACATGGCTGAAAATGATAAAATTAATAAAGTTGCTGATGAAAGTAAAGGTTCCGAGTCTACTGCTGCAACTACTCACTCGACAGTTACAAAACAAAGGAAAAAACCATCTCGGGCATGGGATTTCTTTGAAGAAAAAGTTGATGCTAAAGGAAATAATAAATTTGTATGTAGATTTGTGGACAAGAATATTTTGAGACAAAAAGCAAAAGGACGACACAAATGAATAGTCATATCGATAAATGTCAAAAGAATCCTTATAAAGTTGAAAAGGGTCAAAAACTATTACAGTATCAAACATTACCGGGGGGTAATTGTCACGACCCAAACTGGAGGATCATGACTAGTACTCGGGCCATACTTGCCGAGCACCAACGTACATTTTATCTAATCTTCTTATTATCTTGAAAGGCCGACGAGATCAATATAAGTGGTAGATATGGATTATGAACACCAAACAATGATAGATAATGGAATGAACATGGATAACATGGGATAACAAGACTGCCAAGAAACTACATATAAGTTAGGAGCTACCACGCTTCCATGAAAGACTATACAACAAAAATCATCCGACAAGGCATACCAAATTATACATAAGCCGACACCTGTCTATGAGCCTCTAAAGGAGCATAAGTAATGCAACATAGTCGCAACAGGGCCCCGACATACCCATAATATCTATAATCAAAAATGCATACCAAGACCACGACAAGTCCGGAGAAGGGATTTCGCCTATAACCGCTGAAATGGAAAGCCTATTGTGGTGGGGGAACTGCGTCTACCTATCTATCAGGACCTTCATCACGACATGCAGCGTCCACAAATAAAAAGGACGTCAGTACGAATAATGTACCGAGTATGTAAGGCAGGTCAATATAAATATGAACAATCATGTAAAGAGAGGTAGAAAAGATACAACCTGTAACATCTGAGTGCTTCTAAGAGACAGTAACATGAAATGCATGATACATATATACACATAATCTTTTAAAAACATCCGCCTCCGTGGGCATCATCATTATCGTATCAACATCCGCCTCTATGGGCATCATCATCATCATATCATACCCGGCCTCAAAGAGGACTCGGTAAACCCAACTGATCAGTGGTTGCACAATAGGTGCCATACCCGTCCGACTATAGTGCGGCTCGGTAGAGTAAAATAGATACATATATATAATGCATGTAGGACTAATTGGAATCATGTTCTGAACATTTCAGAGTGACGTAAGGTCGATATTCTCCGTACACATTATTAGGATGAACTCTTCATCAAGAATATTATAAGAATCAGGAAGTACCAACAACATTGATAACATAAGAATAAGAGGAGCAACCTCACCAATTGTTCCATAAGAAGGGAAACAATATAAGTACTGCTAGCTTCTAAGAGTAGAGTATCTTTGGAAGCTCGTTCATTGCATTATGTACAATCGGAGTCGTGCAAAAGAAGGAAGTGGATAGCCTCACATACCTTGTATATACTGCCCCAATCTCAATCTATGCAATTGTCACGACTCCTTAGTCTACAATAAGAGAAACGACACTATCGTTATCATTTAAACGTCATAACTATGGTGTATCGACCACAACCTATTTTACGATGAAACGGACAGAACCTCCCTTATATATATGACTTCACACAAGTCAAAAAAATCACAAACAGCCCAAACAACATCAATAATAATCAATTTAGCCTCCCAAAACAGTCTACACACAACCTAATAACTTCATACATAAGACGACCACCGTAGTCGTGTCAAACGACCCAGAAATGTTACGACGAACGACCAGACCAAAACCCTATATCTATATGGTGTTTCTCCACACCCTTCCTCCTACAAAAATCCACAATATAGTAGTAAAACACGCATCCCAACAACAACACAAAACAGTCCGCTACAAGTGAATAACTCGAACTCACGGCTTCCGATCACCGTCCCATGAGTTCTTACAAGTATAAAATGAATTACCATGAATTTACAGCACAAAAAAATGGATTAAAGAGAGAAGTAAACTCACCTTACTTTCTGGATAACTCATCCCTTATCTTGATTCTTCAAACTCTAGGGTTTACCTCCAATTTGAACTTGAAAGAGAGGGAAAATCAATTAGGGTTTGTGGATAACTTTTGGGAGGAAGTTTGCAGGGGTTTAGGTCTGTTTATTTGTAAAATATAATGAGGTATATAGTGAGGGATATAATACTTTTAATGGTCTCTTTGGATGACCCGAAATTGCCTCTTTTTGGGCTATTATTTAACCAAGTAGGTGACCCACCTACTTGTCACCTAGCATCTTGTGCAGTCTCGCGAAAATATCTATATTTCTCTACTCCAATGTAGTATTGATAAGAGGTTTAATGAGTTGGAAACTAGACTCATAGATATTCAATTTGGTGGGTAGATCATTCTGTAATTCCAAGTAGATTGGTAAAAACGATTAATAGCATTTGACCTAAAGTTTAAGTAAAACTATGAACCTAAGTTGCGACAACTCTTGTCGACTTTTATTTCATAACTCGTTTGACTTCAAGACTATGATACGAATATTATATTATTAAAGTACCTTAAAACACGACTTCTTGAAAATATCAAGCACCCCTAGGTTTACCTAAAAATACGAGTTACAACATCCTTGATTCGTTTAACTTCTAATACGTGTCAATCACTCTTATACACTCTTGTATCATTTAAGATAAATAGGATTAACTTATTATCATCTCAAACATAATATCTTCTCATGTTTACATCGATTAACTTATGGCATGAGCCAACGTACGTGAATATGGGTTGTAATAGTAATAAAGATGGTCTTATTCCATGGAAATTTGATTAAGAAGAGTGTAGGATGGCTTTGTGTCGTATGTTGATTGTTGATGAACTTCCATTTAGTTTTGTTGAGAAGGAAGGCTTTAGAAACTTTATGAAAGTGGCACAACCTTGTTTTCATATTCCTTCCCGTACTACTGTTACACGGGATTGTTTTGCTCTTTTTAATGTGGAAAAAAATAAATTAATGAAGTTTCTTGAAGGAACAAGTGAAAGAGTAAGTCTTACCACTGATACATGAACTTCTATTCAAAAAATTAATTATATGTGCATCACAGCCCATTGGATTGATAGTGAATGGATTATGCATAAAAGAATTATTAACTTTTCTCCAATTACTAGTCATAAAGGTGAAGATACGGCAAGGTGTATTATTGATTATTTGCGTGAGTGGGGTTTGCAAAAGATTTTCACTGTCACAGTTGACAATGCTAGTTCAAATGATGTGATCGTGGAGAAGTGTTCTGATAAATTAGATGATTGGGGAACCAATTCCATGAATGGTCAACACCTTCACATGAGATGCATGGCACATATTATAAATCTTATTGTGAAAGATGATTTAAAAGAGTCATGTATTTCTATTGCTCGTGTTAGATGTGTAGTCAAATACATTAGACAGTCTCCTTCTAGGTTGAGGAAGTTACAGGAATGTTGTGAAAGTGAAAATATTGTCAAGAAGTCTTTATGATTAGATGTTCCTACAAGGTGGAATTCTACCTACTTGATATTGAGCAGGGCTATTGAATATGAGCGTGCAATTAAAGAATATTCTAATCGTGATACCGGCTTGTCACGTTATCTTATGTTTGATGCCATTTCAAATGGAAAGCCTGTAGGTATGCTTACAAGAATTGATTGGGATGAGGTAAAGAGAATTGCACAATTTCTTGAAATATTTTATAATCTCACTTTGAAGGTGTCCGGGTCACTTTATGTAACATCGAATGCACATTTTATTGAAATTGGTCAAGTTTCTGTTTACTTAAATCGATTAATAACAACTGAAGATGAACTATTGAGTGAGATGGAATTAAGTATGTGGAAAAATTTTGAGAAGTATTGGGGTGAACCAAAAAAAATGAACAAAATGATTTTCATTGCTTGTGTTTTGGATCCTCGCTACAAATTTACTACAAATTTTCATTGCTTGTGTTTTGGATCCTCGCTACAAATTTACTACTGTTAGTTTTGTACTTAAGAAGATGTTTGGAGATGATGAAGGGACAATTATTGAAAAAGAGGTTCATACTTATATGAGTTCATTGTTTAATGAGTATGTCTCTAAGTCGGTTTCAAAAGATACTGGTGGTAAAGTTTCTACCTCTTTACCAAGCTCTTCATTCAGCANTAGAAGATCCTGAAAATGAAAGACCGGACTTAGATATCTTGGCTTGGTGGAAGGTGAACTCACCTAGATTTCCTATTCTTTCTAAGATGGCTCGAGATGTGCTTGCTATTCCTATTTCAAGTGTGGAATCTGAAAGTGCATTTAGTACCGGAGGGCGTATTCTTGACCAATTTAGGAGTTCATTAACTCCTAAATTGGTTGAAACTCTAGTGTGCCTTCAAGATTGGCTTCGAAGTGAATCGCTTCCTGTAAATGTTGAGGAAGATTTAGATTTTCTCGAGACACTCGAGGAAGGTATGTATATTTGAATTAATTTTATTGTATTTCTTAATATAGTTAAATAATATATTAATTGCTTGACTTGTTAATGTATATTCTTATTAGATTTTACTAATCTTGACAAAGAAGCTTCCACCGACGATGTTTGCTAGAGTTTGTTAGCTGCTATGTAAGTTCTCCATTTTAAATAATATACTTGCAATTTCATCTCGACATTCTTACTTATTACAACATTTTTGTTTGTAACTTTGTCTGGATTATCTTCATTTTACTTATAATCTATTTACAACCTTACTCTTAAAATCCCATATTTAAATTCTATAATCAAGGGATGCATACTCAAAAACTAATTAATGTTTCTGTTTTTTATTTGATAGAACTATTCAAATCAAGAAATATCTAGTTACTCCAACTTGAAGATATATTGAAAACTCCATTTTTGGTTTGACTTGCACAAATTTCCATAGACTTTATAGCACTAGTACATAACGATTCTTACACCTTAGTTCAGTTGTTATATGAAATCACTATATAGATCTATTATCAGTTCACTCACATGGCTTCAAACTGTCCACGTTTTCAATTTTCATCAAAATATTATACTAGTGTTTCTGGAGCTGGGGATAGTTGTGTGAGGCAAAGCAGTTTTTTTGGAGAAAAACCTGTTCTGTTCTTAATCAGGGTGTTGGCTACTCTCTCTCATTCTTGGTTTTGGAGTTTTTTTGAAGATTTGTTTGTTTTTGGTTTTGGTTCTTAATCAGGGTGTTTGAAGATTTGTTCAATTAGCCTATCTATGCATGATTAAAACTATCCATCCAGCAATACTGGTATAAAAGGAAATGGAGAAAGAGTGAAGAGAATCATAAACTTGAATCCTTTATAAAGCATTAGCAATGGCTAGTTGTTGAAGTTTCTTTAAGTATTTTTAGTGTATTGTTTGTTGACGTTTCTTTAAGTGTGAACTCAAGACCAAGTTTGTGTGGTTATTTTTGAGAGGATCTTTGAGAAATTATGGATGAAAAGTCATGAAGTGAATTTTGTATGTGCTTGTGCTTATCCGAATGTAAAACAAATTAAGAAGCAAAAATAGATACTGACTTTTTAAGTCATGGAACTAAACATAACAGCATTGCTTAGAGCTAGAAATTTTCTTATTGGTGGAATCCCACAAATTTTCTTATTGGTGTAATCGATAACCGAATCGATAAGCCTCAATAATCGATAAATCGAAATCAAAAGTATCGAAACCTTATTGAAATGATAACGATAAGCATATGTACAAATCGATAATCGATAAGTAATTATCGATAAGGGTCAAAATCGAACCGATAAATCGAATGCACACCCATATTTGAAACATTTGCAGAAGACCTTCGACATACTAAGAAAATACAACATGAAGCTCAACCCGGAGAAATGCGCATTCAGGGTCGACTAGGGCAAGTTCCTCGGCTTCATGGTATCGAATTGGGGAATCGAGATCAACCCCGATAAAATCAAGGCCATCAAAGATATCATTGTCGTGTATAATGTCAAGGCTGTACAAAGGTTAAGAGGGCACATAGCCGCCCTAGGTCGATTCATTTCGAGGTCCTCGGATAGAAGCCGCATAGAAGCCGCCGATTCTTCTCACTACTTAAGAAGAAGAGCAATTTTGCATGGACCCCGGAATGCCAACAAGCCTTGGAAGAACTAAAATGATATCTTTCGAGCCCACCAGTGCTTCATACCCCAAAGGCGGACGAGCAACTCTACCTATACGTAGCGGTGTCGGGGATAGCGGTAAGTGAGGTCCTAGTTCAAGAAGATCAAGGTATGAAATTCCATGTTTATTATGTTAGCCGAACCCTAGGTGAGGTCGAGACCTAATACCCACACTTAGAAAAATTAGCGCTTGCTTTAATAAGAGACTATAGGAAATTAAAACCGTATTTTCAGTGTCACCCAGTTTGTGTTGTGACTACCTATCCACTTCGCAATATTTTGCACAAACCCGAACTTTCGAACCGATTGGCCAAATGGGCCGCCGAGATCAACGGGTACGATATTGAGTATCAACCCCGAACGACCATCAAGTATCAAATCTTGGTAGACTTTGTCGCCGACATCATGCCAGCCCTCGTACCCGAGGCCGAAAAGGAACTATTACTAAAATCGGGTACATCATCGGAGGTATGGACCCTCTTCACAAACGGCGCTTTGAACGTGAGGGGGTCCGGGCTAGGCATCATTTTGAATCCGCCCATAGGTAATACAATTAGACAATCTATCAAAACTTCAAAATTAACTAAAAATGAGGTCGGTTATGAGGCCATGATTACAGGTCTCGAGCGAGCTAAGAGTCTGGGAGCAAAGGTCATTGAGGCCAAATGTGACTCCCTACTTGTGGTAAACCAAGTCAACAGAAATTTCGAGGTTCGAGAAGATCGAATGCAGAGGTACTTGGAAAAACTACATGTGGCTCTACATCGATTTAAAGAATGTACCTTACAGCACGTACTTCGAGAACAAAACAACGAGGCCGATGCCCTTGCAAATTTGGGGTCATCGGTCAAAAACGACGAACTTAGCGTGGGGACTGTCGTACAACTTTCAAGGTCAGTAATCGAAGAAGGTCACGCCAAAATAAACTCCACAAGTCCGACCTGGGATTGGAGGAATAAGTATATCCAATACCCAAAGAACGAGAAGCTTCCATCGGATCTTAAGGAATCGAAGACTCTACGCACTAAGGCCGCATGGTTCACATTGGCAGAGGATGGAAAATTGTATAGGAGAATGTTCGATGGGCCGTTGGCGATATGTTTGGGATCAGGAGAAATCGACTACGTCCTATGAGAAATTCACGAAAACACTTGCGAAAATCATTCCGGTGCCGAGTCATTGGTTCACAGAATCATCAGAGCAGGATAATATTAGGCCGATATAGAAAAGCATGCAAAAGAGTTTTTTCGAAAGTGCGGCAAATATCAAAGGTATGCACCGATGATTCACCAATCCGGAGAGCAATTCCACTCAGTCTTATACCTATGGCTGTTCATGAAATGGGGAATGGACATCGTTAGCCCTCTCCTATCGACCCCAGGTAAAGCTCAATTCATTTTGTTTATGACTGACTATTTTTCTAAGTGGGTTGAATTACAAGCCTTCGAGAAAGTCAGAGAAAAAGAAGTCATAGACTTCATTTGGGACCATATTATATGCCGATTCGGGATGCCTGCCGAGATCCTATGAGACAACGGGAAGCAATTCATCGGCAACAAAGTGACAAAGTTTCTTGAAGACCACAAGATTAAAAGGGTTTTATCAACGCCATATAATCCTAGTGGGAACAGACAAGCCGAATCGACAAACAAGGCCATTATTCAAAATCTAAAGAAAAGATTGACCGACACTAAAGGAAAATGGAGAGAGATATTGCCCGAGGTCCTTTGGGCGTACCATACAACGTCGAAATCCAGCACGGGGGTAACATCATTCTCTTTAGTCTATGGTGCCGAAGATTTGATCCCGATCAAAGTCGGGGAACCTAGCCTCACGTTTCGGTATGCTACGGAAGATTCAAATCATAAGGATATGAATACAAGCCTCAAATTACTAGATGAAAGACGGTAAACCTCCCTCGTTCGAATGGCCCACAGAAACAACGGACCGAAAGGTATTACAACCGAAGAGCCAATCTTCGACACTTTGAAATCGGGGACTTAGTTCTCAGAAAAGTCACCCTCAAAACTCGAAACCCGAACGAAGGAAAACTTGGCCCGAACCGAGAGGGACCATATCAGGTTATCGACATCATTGGAAAAGGATCCTAGAAGCTCGGCACGATGAAAAGGTGAGCAATTACCAAACAATTGGAACATGTCACTCCTCAAACGATATTATTGCTAAGCTACGACCTTCTCCATTTTCATTCATATTTTATATTAACCAATTTCAGGTGTTCAATCGTAGACATCGAGGGATTTTTCAACACAAAGTCATTAGGTCTTGAAGATCGGCCTCGCACCGACTCAGCTTTGCTCAGGATTATGAAAATGCCTCCTGATGAAGTACCGAGGCCTTTACAGAAAAAAGAAAAGAAGTTAGACAAGAAGAAGGAAAACAAACACAAATGTGACATCGACGAGGGGAGTTAAGGCTTACCCTGTCACACCTCCTTTTTCTGCCGAAATGGGGATTAGAGAGTTTTTTCCAATTAAAGTGACATTAATCGAAACGGGATTATTTACTCAAATTCAGAGTCGCCACTTGGATTAATTTATGGTGCCCCAAGTAACCAGTTTAAAATCCCGAATGGAGGAAGTTTGACTCTGTATTACAGTCTGCGAAACACAGAAATTCGGGTAAGGAATTCTGTTAACTCGGGAGAAGGTGTTAGGAATTCCCGGTCTCCGTGGTTTTAACACGGTCGCTCAACCATTAATAATTGGCTAAATTATCTGTTTTAATATATGTTTTAAACCTATTGTGCATTTTAACCTTTTTACTTTTTAGCCGCTTTTAAATATTTTAAATAATTAAGGAGTTTATTTAAACAAGCCGCGATGTCGCGCACTTGTTATTTTGTACACATCACAAATCATGTAACGGGAACCGTACCCATGATTCTACAACATGTTAATTTTAATTATTTGAAATTAGGGGTCGAGTCACGCCAACGTGCACTCGAATTCTGGAGTTACATATCTATGACTATGCCACGGGAACCGAACCCATTGTCACGATAATTTATTATTTACTAATTGATCCTAAAGCAAAATACAATGCTCATAAGTTGATTTCCTAATTTGATATTTAATTATAAGAGGTTCGTGATTTATAGAAATTGTTTGAACAAGTCGTGGTGTCGCACACTCGTTTATTTTTGTGCACATTGCGAATCACGCCACGAGAACCGTACCCGTGATCTACAACGTGCTTATTTTATTATTGTTAGAAGTTGTAGTCGGGTCACACAAAATGCACACCCGAATGGGATTTATGTATCGTGACCATTCCACGGGAACCGTACCCATAGCCACGATGACTTATTTATGCGCCTAAAGCAAACTACGACGTTGATTAATTATTCATTTCCTAAGTTCGGGATTGTTGGAAGGCCATAGGTTATGGCATTTATTGTTGGAGAAGCATCCGAGTGTATTAAATATGAAAGAGTATGCTAGCTTTATGACTTATTAGTGATATTCTCCTACCCACTTATCCCTTGATTTTTAGACATAAACTAGATGAAACAGTTGAAAGCATGCATGGATCTTTAAACATTAGGCTCAAACACATAAAAAATCAGAGAATCATAAAAGCCAATCATAACAGCTATTCTAAGCTCGAATTCTTGAATCCTGAACCAGAGACTCTGGGTTCGGTCCCCAGTAGAGTCGTCTGAGCTGTCACACCTCATTTTTCCGCCGAAATGGGGATTAGGGAGTTTTTTAAAATTAAAGTGACATTAATCGAAATGGGATTATTTATTCAAATTCAGAGTCGCCACTTGGAATAATTTATGGTGTCCCAATTCACTGGTTTAAAATCCCGAATAGAGGAAGTTTGACTCTGTATTACAGTCTGCGAAACACAGAAATCCGGGTAAGGAATTCTGTTAACTCGGGAGAAGGTTTTAGGCATTCCCGGGCTCCATGGTTTTAGCACGGTCGCTCAACCATTAATAATTGGCTAAATTAATACATGTTTTAAACCTATTGTGCATTTTAACCTTTTTACTTTTTAGCCGCTTTTAAATATTTTAAACAATTAAGAAGTTTATTTAAACAAGTCGCGATGTCGCGCACTTGTTATTTTGTACACATCACAAATCATGTCACGGGAACCGTACCCATGATTCTACAACATATTTATTTTAATTATTTGAAATTAGGGGTCGAGTCACGCCAGCATGCACTCGAATTTTAGAGTTACGTATCTATGACTATTCCACGGAAACTGTACCCATAGTCACGCTAATTTATTATTTATTAATTGCTCCTAAAGCAAAATACAATGCTCATAAGTTGATTTCCTAATTTGATATTTAATTATAAGAGGTCCGTGATTTATGAAAATTATTTGAACAAGTCGCGGTGTCGCGCACTTGTTTGTTTTTGTGCACATTGCGAATCACGCCACGGAAACCGTACCCGTGATCTACAACGTGCTTATTTTATTATTGTTAGAAGTTGTAGTCGGGTCATACAAAGTGCACACCCGAATGTTATGGGGGGACCATACCCATAGCCATGATGACTTATTTATGCGCCTAAAGCAAACTACGACGTTCATTAATTATTCATTTCCTAAGTTCAGGATTGTTGGAAGGCCATAGATTATGGCATTTATTGTTGGAGAAGCATCTGAGTGTATTAACTATGAAAGAGTATGCTAGGTTTATGACTTATTATTGATATTCCCGTACCCAGTTATCCCTTGATTTTTAGACATAAACTAGATGAAACAGTTGAAAGCATGTCATGAATCTTTAAATGAACAATTATTTTTCACAACTAAAACAATTTCTGTGCTCGGAACTTTGGCAACATATATAAATTAGTTTTCACCTGAATCATGCAATTCATGGAACTTCAAAGTGAACAAGATCCAACATCTTCAAGATCAGTGAACTCATAATAAAGCATTAAACCTAGACATACCACCATCTTTATAACGAGAGTAGATTCATGAATATCACAAGAAATAATTCTATCATTTTGATCATAACATGAACTGTTAGACACTCGACGAGAGAATTAGAACATTTTGCACAAGAAACTCTACGAATGAGAATAACAAGTTTTAGGCTTCAATCAATAATTCAAAATCAAATCATTTTGATCCTTCATATCAAACTAACCGGATTTGAGAAAAATAGGCCACAAAATATACAGAAACCTAAATACAACCTCGAAAAGTTCGAACGACATGGTCCTGAATTTATTCTCTCCAACACTCATTAAGCTAATTAAACGTTGGCTCTTATCATATTAAGATCAACACCATTAGATGACAGTAAGAGAGAAAGAATCGGACCTGAAATTGAAGATTTAGCTTAGATTCGATATCCAGAAAATGAGATGCGCCCATACAAAACCAAATGCTCAGAATACACCTACGAGAATCGGAATCCAGAACCTCGAACTTCAACCCCAAACGGCAGTTTCAATAGCGACGAGATCGTTCAATCCAACTCCATTTTTTGAACAGAAATCCGAAATTGGGAAGCAAGGAGACGAAAATCTTTTTCTATATTTTTTTTGTTTTCTGATTTCGAAATGGAAACAGAATTGGAGCGAAGAACTGAGCTCAAACTTTTTTATTTTTTTGTATTTTTATTTTGGGAATTGAAAGAAAATTCTGAAACTAATTCAAAACTTAAACAAAAAAAAATAGGATCAAGAAGAAACAAAAAATCCTTTCCCAATTTTTGAATTTCAGTCCCAAAATCCCCTAAATATTTCTCCCGTTTTCCTCTCTCCCTTGTTTTTCTTTTGCTTTTTTTTTTCCGGCTGTATGTGATGTGTGGTCGGATTTGTGGGGTGTTGCTCGAAGGTTGTCGCCGGATTCCCGGTGAGTCTTAGTGATGAGGGTAGCGGCTGTTGTAGAGGAGTTTTCGGAGAGAGGAGTGGCCGACGGCTGCTGGGTGTGCGACTGGAAATGGGGAATGGCTGGCGGCGGTTTTGGAGTGAGGGAGATGGACGGCGGCAGAGAGGCGGCGACTGAAAGGGTGAGGGAGATGGGGTGCGGCTGGGGTCTCTAGGGTTAGGGAGGTTCGCTCTTGTTATTCTTTTAGGGTGGTCCAGAGTGTCCATTTTAGGTCTAGGAAAATACTAGTTTTAAAGAGAGAGGGTATTGGAATGGGCCAGGTTAGGAAAAGTTTGGGCCATGCAAAATTGACCCATCCAATTTTTAATAAAAGAAAGCCCCCATTTTCTTCCAATTTTATTTTCAAACGCGGTTATTCAATCCTAAATCAAACTTAATTTTTCAGAAATGTACTTCTTACTTTTTCCTAACAATTAACTAAATTAATCTAACTAAAAATGCATATGAAATTACTAAATATTTTTTGTTGTAATTTTAATGTATTAATCCTTAAACTTGATGAGTAATTGATTCCTAAAAATGCAAATCAAACCTAAGATGGCATGAAATAAAATATGACAACTTTTTTATAATTTTTCTATAATTTTAAAGTATTAAACATGCATGAAATGCAACTAAATGAAGAAAAACTCCTAAAATTCATAAAAAAATATTTTTAGGAGTAATTTCTATGCAGGGCAAAAATTGGGTGCTCACATATCCGATTCAGAGCTTGATGTGCTTCATTGAAGAGACTCGATGCTTCGCCTGAGTCCTTCCTCGAAACCTGAAAACTTAGGCCGGCTGCGTCTTCGACCCCAGTAAAGTAACCACGAATGGGTCCTCCCCTCCGTGGGTTATTTCTATGGAAGGGGTCTTCAAGGCTCGAGCCTCTTGAATCATCCCCTCAAAGAACGAAGGAAGTGACGGGGAGCCTCCAATTTCTATTGCCCCAAGTGGGTCACTTGTAGCATTCTCTCCATCTCGAGGAGCCTCGAAACCAGCCCCTGCAGCCGTACCTGGCGTTTGCTCACTACAATGAGAGGCTTCTTCAGTCTTCGATGACTAGGGGACTTTGCCAAGTCTTTTTCCAAGACCCCCTCATCTTGAGGTGGAGTCTTTGCAACCTTCACCGACTCAGTGGCCTTTGGGGCCTCGTTGTTCATCCTCACTCGGGACACCATCTCGGAATCGTCTTCTTCCTCACCTTCTTCTTCGTCTTCCTCCCGTAGGCGTCCAACTAACTCTTCGGTTAGGAGGATAATATTCTTTTTGGGCTTACGAGCCCCTATCTTCTTGAGCTTTGGATCCTCGTAGGTTGAGGTCCTTTTCTCTTCTTCTCCTCTTCCAGTTTCGGACCAGGATCGAAGTCTTTCCCTCACCAGATGGGGGCTCATGACTGCATCTTTTCCAAGGCTTGCAGGAAAAGAAATTGAATAAGCGTGGGAAGAATGTTTTAACAAAATCAGTGAATATAAGACTAGGTCCCTGACCCAGCTCTTAAGGTCGGGGATGGCACCGGGCATCCAGGCAGCGGCTACATCGAAAAAGAACATCAATAAGAGAAGGCGGGAAGAAAAGTAACAAATAGAAACTATTAAGGGGATCGTACTTATGTTTCATATTCCACCTCTCGGGGAATGGCATCTTCTCGATCGGAATCAGGTCCGAGGTCTTCACCCTGATGAATAGACCCATCCAGCCTCGGTCCTTGTCCTCGGCTATACTGATGATGAAAACTTTGGTGGCTCGACACTAGAGTTTTATTAACCTACCTCGGTAAAGCCTGGGGCTGTATAACCTGATGAGGTGGTCGATAGTTAAGGGGAGCCCTTCGATTTTGCTCACGAAGAATCTGATCAGTATTATGATTCTCTAGAAGGAGGGGTGGATTTGACCGAGAGTCACCTGTTACTTTCTGCAGAAGTCTACGATGATTGGTTCGAGGGGACGCAACATGAAACAGTAAGTATAGACACTCAAGTACCCTTCCACGCGGGTGGTAATAGCCTCATCTGGGGCCGGTATCACGACCTCTTTGTTCTACCAGCTGCAGTCCTTCTTTACTTTATCGAGGAAGCTCTTAGGTATCGAGCATATGTATCTCGATACCGGCTCGCAACGACCGGGGATCGACGAAGTTTTCTCGATTTTGAAATCGGAGCTGATAACACCCCCCCCCCTCCCAAGGAATACATTCCTCAAGACGTGGGTCC